>JBBYHM010000006.1:2663589-2676856 GCA_038381775.1 Adansonia rubrostipa | reverse complement strand
TTTGGACTATAAGTATTGATAATCTATTGCATATTACAATTACAAATATTAGTTTATATTTTTTTAGAAAATAAATAAACTTTTTGCTTATAATTACTAACTAAAAGTAAGAAAAAAGAACTAAGTGTAAATGTAAATACTAACTTGCTCCGAGTCAATTACAGATATGATTGGAAATGCATGAAGGGCTGTGATTTTCTCCATCACCAAATCTCAAATCAATTCTATTCTACACAGAGTCGCAGTGGAATATTACTTTACTTTTTGGACCTTTTTTCGTACAGGTCCACCGCATCGACTTGCCAAATTGCTCGAGGCACCGGGAAAAAAACTTCATCAAGAGAGAAGTTATAGAAAAGAAAAGGCAGGGGCAGGGGGTAGTGGAGGGGTTGGGGATGGGGCCGGGGATCTTTTTTTTAGTTCGAATATGATTTAATTAATTGATTGTTGTCCAAGACACGCGATCTGTACCTTTGCTCGTGGTTCTCTTTTTCTCACACGCATTACATCGAACAGGTAAAAATAAAAGGGTATCTTTTTTTATCAATGATTTTATATTTTTTAAAAAGCCAATAAATTTATAATTTTTTGTGTACCATACCACACCAAACTACTACCCAAACAATATCCCACAAAAAACAAGCATGTTCTGATCATAATCGTCAGCATCATCATCTGAGAAACTTTTTGCAACTTGTCTCAACTGCCGTTCACCTTCCGGCAACGCACTTTCCCTTTTTTTCCCGCCGTCTGTCATCTGAGCAAGTAACGTTAAGTCTGTCTTTCTTTACCTTTGACTCTTTCTGCTTGTTTAAATTTTAGTTAATTGTCAGCTTTTATATGGACATATGGTGAGATGTGGAAAAAGAAAAAGCTCGGTGCTTTGAATTTGGGATTCAGTGAAACGTAGGTTTTTTTTTTTTTTTAATATAAGTTGATTTGGTATGTGGGTTGCTCTTAATTGGAATCATGGATGTGTTGGTGTACTTTTTTTGGACTGTTGGGGAAGAACTGAAGCTGATTGGTTGTAATTAATTATTATAGTTGTTCTATTTTGAGGTTCCGGAGCTCTGATCTGTAGATGGAATAGGGTTAAAATTCTGGTTTCTTCTTGTTAAATTGTCTTTTTGAGGTTAATTGCTGGGTTTGGATCTTCTGGTTAGCTGGGTTTGATAAATGGAGGCTAGATTTGGAAGTGAAGCTCATCATTTTTTTGGCATGAGTCCGGCGGATTTGCGGGCAGTCGGGAAAAGGACATTGGAGTGGGATTTGAATGATTGGAAATGGGATGGTGACCTTTTCATTGCTAGCTCGGTAAATCTGGTGCCTTCTGAGAGCACGGGAAGGCAGTTTTTTCCTCTGGGGTCTGGGATCCCTGGGAATTCGTCCAATAGTTCATCGTCATGCTCTGATGAAGTGAATCTGGAAGCTCAGAAAGGGAAAAGGGAATTGGAGAAGAAGAGTAGGGTTTTTGTGGTTGACGATGACAGTCTGAATGAAGAAGCAGGTAGCCTTACTTTGAAGCTTGGGGGCCAAGGTGGTCATGGCTATCCAATCAGTCAAAGGGAAATGAGAAATTGGGAGGGAACTAGTGGGAAGAAGACTAAGTTGAGCGCAGGTTCTGGAAATCGTGCAGTTTGTCAGGTTGAGGACTGTGGGGCTGATCTGAACAATGCCAAGGATTATCATAGACGGCATAAGGTTTGTGAGATGCATTCCAAGGCTAGCAAGGCACTGGTTGGAAATGTCATGCAGCGATTTTGTCAGCAATGCAGTAGGTAAGCAATTAAGAATTTTTCTTTTTTTTTTAGTGATTTCTATTCATCCAAAAAGCAGCAAGCTGCTACAATGGTACAAACATAGCAGGGCTATTCTTTAACGTTTTTACAAGAAAAACAAAGCAAAATTGCAAAGCTGCTACAACTTTGCTTTACTGTGCAAAAATAGGACTTAGCTTCCAAAAGTTAAATAAAAACAAGTTCACTTGATCCCTTTTAACGTTCTTCAGCTCATGAAGTCTCAGAGCAACCACTTCTCTGAGCTACTCTAAAATCTTCTATTCTTCACTTTCGGCTTGATTGTGTAACCTGCAATTCCTTTCTCTCCATACCAAGTATATATGTGCATTCCAAGCAATGCGCAGAATCACAATAAGCAGGGCCTTTCCCATCAAGTAGGTGGTAGCCTACTGCAACTCTCCCTCCTAAGCATAGACTGATCTTCTTAGGTTGCAAAGCTTTAACAGTTCCTGCCAAATACTTCTAAAAGAAGAGGTGATCCCTTGATTCCTTCTCCTGTTTGCAAAGAAAGCATACTTCATCAATGTTCGTTCCGCAAGCAAGCAGCATCTCTTTTGTTGGTAATCGATTTAAAACTCCCAACCAAGAGATTGTAGAGTGCCTCGGAATATTGGACTTACACCAAACAACCTTGTGCCATGATACTTTATTAGCTGGAGGTCTAATGGAGTTCCACACAGCTGCAACAGAATAAGCATCCCCTTGGAAAGGCCAAGTGAGTCCAGAAGCATCTTGTTATAAGATGCTTAAAGCAACCTGACGAAGCTGCATAATCTTCCTCCAATTCAAGCTCCTGCCATTGTGGATGGGAATAAGCCAAATATCCCTACCCTGAACTGTATAAAAATCCAGGCTTTCCAAAGAGAACCTGCATTCATCAACACAGACTGCATGTTTCTAATGATACATGCCTGATTCCAGGAAAATAATATCTTTGATCCCAAGACCCCCTTCTGACTTTGGCATATAAACCTTCCCCCGGCTAAATTTCGCTCCCCTAGCTTGGCCCTCTCTGCCAGTCCATAAGAAACTGGCATAGATCTTTGAAATTTTCCTAAGACACTGCTTAGGGAGTAAAAATAAGCATTTAAGCTTTGCTGTGCTTTGCAGAAATGAAAGAGAGAGGCTCTTTTAATTTGTAGAAGTTCTGACAGATGAAAAGTCTTGGTGATTTTTGTGTACTTCAAGCTGAAAATCAATATTGTTGGATGACATGTTGATTGGCTTTTTGTAGGTTTCATGTCCTTCAAGAGTTTGACGAAGGTAAGAGAAGCTGTCGCAGACGTTTAGCTGGCCACAATAAAAGGAGGAGGAAAAGAAACCCTGACACTGTTATCAAAAGCAATTCACTGAATGATGAGCAGACTAGCGGTTATCTTTTGTTAAGTCTTTTGAGGATACTTTCTAATATGCATTGTAAGTGACTCAATGGCTTTTCTGCTAATCTTTGCTGATTTTTTCTGTGAACAATGGGGCTCAATTTGCTATTGGTTTTTCATACTTCACAATTATCTTCCCTGTTTTTTTTGGGGGAGTAAGGTGATTTGATGGCTATGTTTGAACAAGCAAATCAAAAAGAATTTTCAACTAGTTTATTGTGCACTGTCTCCGAAATCTATACTTTAGGTGGACTTAGGAGCTTTTTTGGCCATCAAAAAAAAAAAAAAAAATCTTAGAACTTAAACATAAAAGAGCTGGCATCATCCTTGATAGTAGCATGATTCTATTTATCATATTTTTGCCTGATATATCTTGTATTTGCTTTTTCATTATACTGGGTGAATGATTCTTTCTTAAATTACAGCTAACAGACCTGACCAGATCATGGATCAGGATGTGCTATCTAATCTTTTAAGGAGCCTTGCAAACAATATGGGTGAACAAGGGGGAAGAAACACATCTGGGCTTTTGCCAGAACCTCAAGATTCAGAAGCTGTTTCGGCTTTGATTTTGAATGGTCAAGGCCCTCCTCGGCCTTTCAAGCAGCACATCACTGAACCTGCATCAAAGATGCCGCAGAAAGGAGTTTGTTCTCATGACACTAGGGGTGCCAAAGTCCAAGGCAATACAACTGGAGCGGTCAAGATGAATAATTTTGATTTGAATGACATATATATTGACTCAGACGATGGCGCGGATGACATAGAAGGATCACCTGCACCTTTGAATACAGGGACTAGCTCTCTTGATTGCCCTTCATGGGTCCAACAGGACTCTCATCAGTCAAGTCCACCCCAAACCAGTGGGAATTCAGATTCAGCATCTGCTCAATCACCTTCTAGTTCTGGTGGTGATGCTCAGGTATCTCTATGTTGCATAAGAGGCATGATTGAATGCCATTTATTGATTAAAATTTCGTGGAATATTACTCTTAGCTGTAGGGCATTTGCTAGATGGCTTGATTTTGTGAAGGAGGTTTATATTTTGTGCCACAAGTTTATGTTCGAAGAGTGTTAGTGGTTAAGCAGGCAAGCATCTTCTCTGAAGCTCAATCTATGAAGAAATTTGTTAAGCATCTGACCTAAAACTAATTGGCAATAGGTGGAGTGCCCAAATTGAATATAAGAGCACAGGAAATCCATTATGTAATAGATTTGGGATAACATCACTTAAACATTCTCCTCATGTGTAGCTCAACAAGGCTTACGTTTGGACAACACAACCATGGGCTTTCATACCATGATAATAGGTGGAGGGACCCAACTTGAATATAAAACCATAGGAAACCCAAAATACTTAATAGATGTGGGATGGCACCACTTAACGAATCCTCACAAAGTTGTAGAATGTGCCAGGTTATGGTCTTATGGAGGAATCATGCATGGCAAAATTTAGCATGATTATGCTGACCTCAAGTCTTTGCTTTAAAGAATTCTAGACTGTCTTATGAATGTAACATAGGCAGGGAGTTTATCTCTTTTGTCATGACAAGCAGTACAACTGAATGTTTTCATGATCCATCTCCCCTGTTAATTAATATGTATAGTGTCATACAATTGTATGTTATTAAAATTTTAACATCTGAATTTGTTTTTGACTTTAAACCATTGCAGAGCCGCACCGATCGGATTGTGATTAAATTATTTGGGAAAGAACCAAATGATTTTCCTCTGGTCTTGCGAGCTCAGGTACATAAACGTTTTTGAATGCTATTGTACGTTAGGTTTGCCTTCTCAGAAAGTATACTTATGTAAAATGTTTGACTTCCAGATTCTTGACTGGCTGTCTCATAGTCCCACTGACATTGAGAGCTATATTAGGCCTGGATGCATTGTTCTGACAATTTACCTTTGTCAATCGGAGGCTGCATGGGATGAAGTAAGCTTTACTTACGTGGAGCTATTGATTTTATCTTCTTTGCTTTTAATTCTGTCAGTAAGCTTGATTTATATGAAACTATGGATTTTTATCTTATTGCTTTTAAATTCTGTCAATTTCTTCATAATATAATCCTCTATCATCTTTTGTCAGCTTTGTGGTGATCTGCGTTTCAGTTTGAGTCGGCTTCTGGATTGTTCAGATGACACTTTCTGGAGGACTGGATGGATTTGTATAAGGGTGCAAGATCAGATAGCATTCATTTATAATGGTCTGTTTGGTCTTTATCTTTATTGGTATCTATTTAATTGATATGTCTAAATAATTGCCCTGCAGGAGCACTTTTCTTTGCAGGGTTAAATATTCTGACCATTTTTTTTTTGTGCTGCAGGTCAGGTTGTCATAGATACATCCTTACCTCTCGGAGGCCACCATTATAGTAAAATTACGAGTGTCAAACCAATTGCTGTGTCTGCAACTGATAGAGCTCAATTTTCGGTTAAAGGTATCAATCTGTCTCGGCCAGCCACCAGGTATTCTTAACTCCTTTTTTTTTGCAGTGAATACTTCTTGTGTCATTTTAACCCACAATGGCTTGAATTGATTTTTAGTAGTGTATATAAAATTAGATATAGATTCACTGTATTGTATGTTTTGTATTGGATTTCTTTGTTTGCTCTAGAGCCTTTTATATTCTTGGGTTTCCTGTCCCAGGTTGCTTTGTGCAGTAGAAGGGAAGTATCTGGTACAGGAAGCTACTCATGAGTTGATTGATGACATCGATGATTTCAAGGTGCAAGATGAGATTCAGTGTGTTAACTTCTCTTGCTCTATCCCTACTGTGACTGGAAGAGGGTTCATCGAGGTGGTTTTTTTTCATACTTAAAATCAATCCTGTTGCTCCTCCTCCTTCCTTATTGTTATCTTTGACAAGGATCATATGTGAATTCTAGTGAAGTTCCTTTTAATAGAGTGAGAGGTTACAATGTAGATTGTGGGTAATAAGTGTAGTTCTAAAACGGCCAAGTTTGGTTTTATAACTTTAGTACTTCTTTGAGGTGAACTTTTGTAATTCCATGCACGAACTTCCATCTTATTTTGGGAAACTTGGCGGAGTGGGGAGGGAAGAGGAAGGTCCTAGAGCGATGAGTAATTAACGCAAATGGTGTGAACTTATCTAAGTTCTTAGAAGTATTTATAGTGGATCGTAAAAGATGCTTCGTGCCTCCATAACTTTCGTAGCTACTATTGTATTTATGCTGAAAATGTAGAGAAAGATGGAGAAGCATTACTCTTTCTGGTTTTCCAGTTGCCCCGTATTGTCCAGTCACTATGTTCCTTTCATAGAGTGGGAAATAAATAGAATCTATCGTAATATCTGCCTTTGCTTCTTTTTCCTTTTTCTTTTATATACATGCTTGTGATAGAAGATGCATATTGTAATTAATTCTGAATATGCCTTTCTTTGGCTGAAGTTGACATTTCCTTGATCTTGTCTAGATTGAAGAAGATGGTTACAATAGCAGTTTCTTCCCTTTCATAGTTGCTGAAGATGATTTTTGTTCAGAGATCCGTATGCTTGAGAGTTTACTGGAGATTACAGACACGGAAGCAGATGTTGACAGAACTGGAAAAATGGAAGCCAAAAATCAAGCCATGGACTTCATTCATGAAGTTGGTTGGCTTCTTCATAGAAGTCAATTGAAGTCTAGATTGGGCCACTTGGATCCTAACCGAGAACCCTTTCCTCTAAGGCGGTTCAAGTGGCTTATGGAGTTCTCTATGGACCATGAGTGGTGTGCTGTAGTAAAGAAACTCTTAGATGTTCTTCTTGATGGAATAGTGGGTTCAGGGGAGCACCCTTCACTTAACCTTGCATTAATGGAAATGGGTCTTCTTCACAGAGCTGTTCGGAAAAATTCTAGACCTCTAGTGGAGCTCCTTTTAAGATTCATCCCTGACAAAGCATCAGATAGATTAGGATTTAAGCACGAGATGGTAGTTGATGGTATTCATAAAAGCTTCTTGTTTAGACCTGATGCCCTAGGCCCTGCAGGTTTGACTCCTCTTCACATTGTAGCTGGTAAAGATGGTTCTGAGGACGTGCTGGATGCATTAACTGATGACCCTGGAAAGGTAATCCCTTGTTAATTTATTTCTGAGCATGCCAGGAAGGTAACTACAGAATTGTTGTTTCCTTTTTTTAGCATAAATTTTGATGATATTCTGAAATGCATTCCTCTTAATAATTCTGAGTTCTGTCTGCCATTAGTGGGATTGCTTGATTAAAAATGGCTAGGTCTCTAGTACCCATCCGATGAGTGCACTCCTGTGATAAATTGCCAACACACTCCCCACAACACTTCTACAAGGATTTGAACATGAGTTCTTTGCTTTGAAATTTCCTCTAAAGAGTGAAAGTGTTTAACCGTTAAATCTGAACATAGTTCTATTCCTTTCTCTATTTTTTCGGGGGTTAAATTGCATTTGAAAAACAATTGTGTCTATAATTTTACATTCAGGTTGGCATTGATGCTTGGAAGAGTGCTCGAGACAGCACCGGCTCTACGCCTGAAGATTATGCTCGCTTACGTGGCCACTACTCGTACATCCACCTGGTTCAGAAGAAAATTAACAAGAGACCACCTTCTGGGCATGTGGTGGTTGACATTCCCGGTGCCCTCTCTGATTGCAGCACGAACCAGAAGCAAACTAATGAGTCAACCTCCAGCTTTGAGATTAGCCAGCTTAAATTAAGATCCATGAAGCAACATTGCAAGCTTTGTGATCAGAAGCTGGCTTACGGCTATGGAACAGCCAGCATGTCATTGGTTTACAGGCCTACAATGCTATCAATGGTAGCAATTGCTGCCGTATGCGTCTGTGTTGCTCTACTATTTAAGAGCTGTCCTGAAGTTCTGTACGTATTCCGACCCTTCAGGTGGGAATTGTTGGAATACGGAGCAAGCTGAAGTCCAGCAACTATTCCTTCCTCCTTAAGTAACATTCAATAGATGGTTTGTATTTGATATCCGTTTATAATAGACCGTAAAATCAAGAATTGGTGTATAACTCCAGTGTTTCGACTGAGTTTCAGATGCAGTAATATTGTTGACACACACATAATATTATATATTTATTTGTTGTCCAGTCATCAATATAATGGTATCAGGGTATTAACATAGCAACACATGCATAGCTCTCTCTCTGGGCTCTAAAGATCTTGACTTCTAGATTAATATCAGGAGAGGTGGCATTGTAACCATTATTTTGTCTTGTCATAATAATAAACTTTTGCATTGCTGCAGCAGAAAGGAATTTCTGGTGATGGTGGAGGATGATTAATTACGTCCTTATTTTATTTGATGATCTTTTTCTTTATTTTAACGACATAGTATACATGTTAACCGTACAAGGATAGCAAGATAATCCCTTTATCCTCAAAAGCGAGTGTTAAACAACCGACGGTTGAGTTCATATTGTGTTTTCCCATGGGTAAAAACTAAAACCCATGTCTAAAAATGAAGTCAACACTCATTGATTACCGATTGGTAGGGAAATGGGAAGATTAGTGAGGTTCGTTTTACCCATGGCCGCATTTTTCTCCAGGTATCTCCCGTGAATGGTTTGGTAATTCTGAACAGAACAAACATTAAGAAGAAGGCAAAGACCGGCCATGTTCGCTCCAAGTTCTAACATGTTCAGAGGAAAATCTTTTCTTCATAGGCAAATGCAGCGGAGCTGATTTGTGAAGAATGACAAAACAATTGCCAGACCGATAATTAACGTGAAAATAAAGCCCCCCTTCTTCTGTGAGCACTTTTGCACCTTTTTTTTTTTTAATAACTTTTTTCCATTGCATTGCAATGAAACAATTCATGTCGTTTAACTGTTCGTTAAAATGGTAATGACAATGCCCCTGATGATTGATTAGACCTGTTACAGTCGCATAATTTTCTGTATTCTTAGTGCGAGATCAATTTTATTGCAATTTTAAGTGAAACAATACATAAAATATAATTAAAGCAGAATAGGATGACACTTAACCTTTACAAGTGCTGATGGCAGAAACTGTCTTTGTTTCACTGACAGTTATATAGAGGATAAAACTGTTTGTTAGGCATACAGAAACTGATTGTAGGGATATACATCCATTTAATTTGCAAATAAATTTATACTTAGAAGAAGCTTGCCTGAGCTGAGAGTTTAGAAGTACAAGTAGATCCATGTTATCTCCTTTGATAGTTTACTTTAGCTATACCATATGTAAAAACAGATGCAAAGACTAGCGGAAAAGCGAGAAGTACAATGGCTATGATGGGTAAATCTTGATGTTTATACCCATACTGAGTGTCCATGAAGGCGTTGAGTGCTTTTTGCTCTCCAAATGCTATGATTTCTTCCTCTATATCTCCATATTGTGAAGTTAGGAGACCTTTCAGGGACCACGAAGTCGGACAAATCCAGTAGCCCCAAACCCACCATTTAGGAAATTTCTGCAAGTGAAAAAAGGTAGCAGATATGAGTTACTCTAGATATCAATAAAAATGAGTGAAGTATTGATTAGTTGCTGTAGTGACCATCCACTTAGTTGGTAAAGTATTTAAGCTGAAGCATATTCTTGTTACCATTGATCTAATCATTCTGCTATTTACATTTTACAGGTGCCTAACTGATTAATTTTATTGGGAATTGTGAAAGTTGTGAATTGAGATTGTGTTTCACTCAGCAAGACAAGACAAAATTGGCTTACCGGTCCTGGTATGAGGTACCCCGAGAACAAGCTCATCAACGTGTAACAGAGGCTAGCAAATATTGTGGCCACTTGGTAAGTTGGAGTCAAAGAAGCCAACATCATGCCTAAATATTTGTAATAGAGCAGCGTACAAAACAAGGTGTAGAAGTACCAAAATACTTTGTAAGCTGATACATAGAAGTTTACAGCTGGATATGTGATTGTCAGGAATAATACTGCTTCAAGAAAGATAAAAGGAATCTCAACAATCACCTGCATGAATGAGCAAATTTATACTAAGATATGTTACCTTCAAAGATCTCATAGTGCCAGTAAATGCTTAGCAGACTTTTTATAAATTTTTTGATCTGTGCCAATGAATATGCCCGTGAGGAGTACATTCGTGCAAATCTTTCACGGTAAACAATTATCCTCTGAGTAGCTATGAATGGAAGAACAGATGAACAATTGCTTATTCCGGTGAATATCATGAAAACATACATTGATCCAATAATGTTGAAAAAATCCTGCTCATCATGTCTTCAGAAAGGAGAATAGAATGTCAGCGTGCCATAAAGTAACTGGATAATCTTATATACTCCAAGCACTTAAATTTTGTAGTTTCTACTTTAGTTTTTCAATAGATTGTAACTTTCTTAGCTATGTGCTAGGATTTTAATGCATTCTTTTGGAACACGAGTTGTTAGGGTATGCTAATTGCAGTTATTAATTAACTTGATATAATGAATTATGACTTAATCCCATTCCCTAAAGTTTTTGTTAATCTGCTAAATTTTAGTTTGTATGTCCTTACCAACTTCTCTTACTCTTGCCTCTTTTATCTTCTATCCTTGTAAATAAAGCCACAATTTGAACAGGAAAGTTGTTATAGTTTATTATTTATTATTATCAAGAAGAAGATGTTCTAGTTTATTTTTTTGAAATACCGCTTTCCTTATCAAAAGGTTTTTTTTTTTTTTTTGGGCACGGAAGTTTCATTATTTTAGAATGTTCAGCAACCATATTTCTTAGGGCTTGTTGATGATCAACTTACTTCATCAAGTAACATTTTATGTTCGCTCTATGACATAAATCTTGATAACACTCCAGAAACGAATATTTCTTAGTATAGCTATGTGATCATGGTATTTAAATGATTGACAATAATAGTAAAGGAAGAAAAAAGAGCTACAAAGCAACTTACAAGTTCTGCCCTTTCTGCCAAAGTAGGGCTCCATATAAACAAGAAGATAAAATAGTAAATGCCAAGCGTACTAAGTTGTATTTGGGACTTCTCCAATAAGACAAGTGTTGTTTCCAAAGGCATGCTTTGAGTTGCTCCCATCCATTTTGGGGAAAAGGTGTAGAAAAATGTAGTTGCTTTGAACCCTGTGTTAGAAGGCTTAGGCTTTTAACTATTTCTCTGTTTCTCCTACAGAGGAGGAACATCGTATCAATCAATATGATAAATAAAAGTCAGGCACATAAAGCTTATTTAATAAAAGCCTTGCTAATTTGTGGTAAGGAGGTGGCGTAAGAAAGCAAATGAAGTTGCAAGCTGACAAACTAAACTGTGTAAGTTACCCAAATGGATGGTTTTAGAAATTGGGTGAAAAAAATAAAATGTTTGATTTGAATGTTGTTTAGGATGTTTATGGCTCAAACTAATATAAAAAAAAACTGCAGAACACCCAAAATATTATATCTTTAATACTTCATTAATACTTACCCTAGTTAGTGGGGAAATTGGGACAAATTAGTAATTTTTTGAACACATATATGATAATGAACTTACTTGTGGAGATGAGATTCTTTGTAGAGAGAGGCAAAGTCTATTCCAAGTTGAGTCTCTGCAGAAGGGGTGGTGACTTCTAACATCCATGTTGCTGGGTTATGGTTTTCTTTAATTTTTGGTACTCTAGGTATACCCTGCCAAAAAGGTGTAGAATGTTGTCGAGTTAAAAATAGAGCCACAAAAGGTAATTTATTTTACTTATGTTACTATTCCTTTATTATAATATCATTTTCATGTATAATATATTAAGTAATATCTTAGCTCCTAGCTAGAAATCATATAGACATGTAATGCAAAATAAACTTCACATAGTGATATTGTTTTTTAGGATTACCTCAAAGTATTCGATAAGCTTACTTGAATGTTGACCCAGTTCTCCAGAATATATAATTTGTCCGCCTCTTTTCATCAAAATGAGCTGTAAAGATATGCATATGTTATGCAAAAAAAAAAAAATTATCACCTTATACTTGAATGCTTTCATCTTATTAAATTAACATATTTTCTCTACTTTCAGTAGTTTCATAAACTTAAAATATATATTTTAAATAACGGTGAAAAACTAAATAATTTAAAAAGTAATAATAGTCTCTACTTGGTTTTGGTTGATAAGCCATGTCTAAGAACATATCATAGTACATTTAAAATGTGAAAAAAAAACCAGAATAATTCTCTGTGAGAGATTAAATTGTAATTTTTTGGAGTAAGAAATAATTAACAAGTGACTTTGCTAGTTGATTACCTCATCAAATGCTTCAAATATATCGATACTTGGCTGATGAATTGTGCATACAATTGTCCTCTTTGTGTTAACAATACTTTTCACAACTCGCATAACAATTGCAGCTGCTCTAGCATCTAAACCGGAAGTAGGCTCATCCATAAATATTATTGATGGATTAGAAATGAGTTCTACTGCTATAGTTAACCGTTTACGCTGTTCTAGTGATATTCCACTCACACGAGGGATGCCAACTAAAGCATCTTTGACTTCAACCAGCTCAACCATTTGAATAACCTCTGCTACAAATTCCTGTTAGATAGGTAAGTGATTTAAATTTTGAGCAATTTATTTATAATTATTATTTGATTTTAGCCTGTGTTTAAGTCTAGTATAATTTAAGCCAATCTCTGTATAAATGATTGTTTGCTAGTTACTTATTTATTTAAATTTTTACATTATTTTTTTATATTATATATATAGTTTTTTTTTAAGTTTAATATTAAAGTATAAGAGCGTTCCCCACAACTAATTCTTTCTAAATGTAAATGTAATGCGTCAAGGATCAGTCTAGGTTTTGGATCTTTGCCTGACAAGTGCATGCAATTTAATTAAATTAATTTACACATGCATTGCATGTGCAAAATCAAATATATAATTAATAATAAATTAGATTCTAAATATTTAATCTATAATTAATTTTAATTACATGTGCGTTACATGTGCAAAATAAAATATATAATTAATAACATATAATTAATAATATAAATATTATATTTTAAAAAACATAACAATAAAAATGTTAAAATATATAATTAATATTAACACTATTTATTAAAATTAAAAAAATAAATTCTATCTATAAGGTTATAAATCATTACATATTAAACTAATTCTAT
>JBBYHM010000006.1:2619080-2651837 GCA_038381775.1 Adansonia rubrostipa | reverse complement strand
TCAGTAACAAGTCAGGTTATAAGTTTAGAAGGTTTAATCTTAGAGAGAGAAATCATGAAATTTGATTGAAACAATTTTAAAATTTTTTGTTTATAATACTAAAAACTACTGAATAAGAACCTAATTGTCCGTGATTAAAGACCGAAGAGCACTAATAGTACCATTGAATGTCACGATGTGCCTTCTGCGAGCAAAAATAATTACGATAATAGTAATAATAATAATACTACTACTACCTCCTAAGTGAGAACACCATGGCGCACAAAGTATTGCCATGCAGATATTGGATACCCCCCATCACAACCAATTCCAAATAAAAAGCCAAAGCACGAAAGAAGATCATTAACAGACAGAGATATTTTGTGCAATGAAATATTTTGTGAGTACAAATAAACTTGCCATGAACTGTAAATGATGTCTCGTTTTGTAGAAACAAAAGTTTAATTTACCGTGCCAAAATGGATACAGAACCGATCAGATAATGATTCAACAGCACCAAAAGCCCAACAAAAACCACAGTGACCCTAAATCATCAGCAGCTAAACAAAATAAGAATTTACATAAATATGAGATATGAAAATTGAGAGAAATGAAAATGGAGTTACCTGATAAAAGCAAAACTACCAGACAGGCTAAGAATCCAGGTCCAGCATCAGTAAATAGGCTTCCCCAAAGTCTCCCTTTGAGAAAACCATTTTTTTTCAGTTTCTGTCAAACTGGGTTTCAACTTGTCCTGTATATTAGCAAGCTACGTGAACTCCTGAAAAACAGATTATGAAGGGGAAAACTTACAACACAACAAAGAAAAAAAATTAATAAAAAAAAAAGTTCACCACTATCAGTTCAAAAAAGTCAGCAATTTAAGAATTTTAATCCAAAAGACTGAAACCGATCTGGTGGAACTCACATTCTGGATATTATTACCATTTATCAAAGTCAAAAAAGTATCATGGCATCCTCACTTAATATTCACATATAAATCAACACAGGTTGTTACCGATATCAGAACCCAAAAGAATCAAAGCAAGTAGATTTTACAACCCAAAAAGATAAACCAGACGCAAATTAAGAAAAAAAAAATCGCAAAGTACCTTTCGGTGAACCATGGAGAAAAGTAACAAATAGGTAGCCAAAAAGAGCAGAAAACTCGCAACGTCCTTCATTTCTGAAATTGAAGGAAAGGGCAAAGAGAAGTGGGGATAAGAAGGGATTCTATCTCGAGACCTTCCTCTGTTATTGGAAGGCTTGCGAAGAAAGCGACAATGTCATGTCTAAGGGATGGGAAAAACCTGAGATTTTCGGGGCTTCGTTAGCTCCCATGACGGTTTAACTCTAAAAAGGATATTTCTGTTTTTCACGTGAGGGAAAGACAAGACTTTCAATCTCGTTGTCAAAACGGAGGTTGCCGGTGAGTAGCTTTTTAACCGACTTACCCTTCCTGCCAGAGAAAAAAAAAAAAAAAATCTAATTATCACTGATTGACTTTGAACAATTGTAAGTTTTATTTTGTTAAGAAGTGTATTAATGCATTTCTATATAATAATAATATTATTATTATTATTATTTTTATTTACATTAAATATAATAATTAATACACTTCTGTATTAATAATATTATGATTTATATTAAATATAATAATTAAGAATTTATTTATTATATTTAATATAATATTATTATAAATAATATATTAATTAATCTAAAAAATGTAAAATTTTTCAACATTTCAACTTTTTTAATTTGTTTTTTCATATACATATTCTTTATTTTTTTAAAATTTATATTTTCTCAGATTTAAAAATCCACACCAAAAGCTAAACTAAGTCGGTCCATTGGCTCTTATCCATTGAATTGATTGATTTGATAAAAAATTTTAAAAATATTTATTAACTAATTTTAATATTAAATATAATTAATAATTAATAAAAATATGCATTTTGTTTTGATAGTTATAATCAGTAATATAATACTAAAAAGTTTTTTTTATAAGAAATGCCACTAGAAAGTTATCCCATAAATAACAAACAAAATTCTTAAAAATTTTAAAAAAAAACATATAGAATTAGTTTTTATTGGATTGATAAATATTCAATTTTAATTATATTTATCGAATTGAACAAGTTAACGAGTTCCAATTCAATTAAATTTTTTCAGCTAAACCAGTCGATTTTCTATTCGATTGGGTTTTATCAACTAAATTGGTTCTGTACCAATTCAAAATGTCCTTAGATTAATATACCATACTGGACCAAATAATATGTCACGCCCGATTCACCCGATAAGATTATAAATCACTGACCTTTCCAGCATCCATCGGATCAGCTGCTGCCCTTAAACAAAGATAAATGCTTGAAAAACAATCTTTTATAGTGTTTAATAATACAAAGATAAACTGCTGCAAGTGTCTAAAGTCTAAACAGATCCTCAACTTTGCAAGTACGAGAGAATTTATTACAGTCCATTACTCTTTTAGCTTATTCGTCTCTATCATTTCGGCAATTTCCAATGGCCATAGATGCCATTTTCTGTATACATGACAACTGCGTGATTTTCTTATGATGCATGGTGGTGACTGTGCTGTAAAGCTTCGGTTAAAGATTTGAGTGCCTTGTCATATGATACAAACCCCATAAACCAAAATTCATATCCATCACCGGTGATCAAATGTATATATTTTTCAGAATGGTTCAATCTGTTCGCAGAAGGCTCGACCGTTGCCACCTTTTCAAGCTCGATCACCACCTACATACCAATATTGGCAATACCATAGGTCAAATTCTCAGAATGTCTAGATTCAGCAGCATCTCAGTCCAACAACTAGCAATGAAAACAGTAGCAACAATAAAGAAAAGAACATATGAAATATAAATGTAATCCGGGAAAGATCAGACAAAAATGTTTAAAGTAAACTCCTGTAGCAATCTATGCAGCTTTGAGACCGAGTGAATTAAGGACATATCAATGGCTGATCTATAGCTGAACATTTTAGGGTTGTACTTGGCATAACCATTGGCAGGTCGACCAAACTTATATAAGTGAATTCATGACGTCTGTTACAATAGTTGGAGCTTCTTAAAGCTCAGGGCAGATAATTCTAAGTAATTGAACATATTCATCTGAGCTGTTGTGAATGGCAAAGAAAGGAAATCACCACGCTCTGTTGTAAATTTAACCACCAAAAGAACTCAAACCACACCGAAACAGAACTTTGATATCATGGTAGAGTATAAGATTTAAAATAAAATAAAAAAATGTATTCTTAACATTTATTTCCATTTCCATAGCTGAAAATTTCAGATTTATCCATTCCCAACCATGAAAGCAAGCATATGTTCAGTATTAGGTGGACAAAGAAATGCTAAATATTGAATCAAAAGAAAAGAAGACACCTTATAATACATCCACTGCTGGTAACCTGGTGACGGATAATAACAGAGGGGATAATCACTGCAAAACGCTATTCTTTTTGTGGATATGTAAAGAGTGCCGATCACTGGTCCGGAGGTAGTCGATAGATAGCAAACATATGCATACAAGAGCTTTTCCCCTGGCAAGATTTGGAATGTCTGTTGGAACAACCTATCATGCCCTCCTTCTACAAGAAGCTTTGTCCCTTGAGCAAGCCTTGCCACTGCAGCATCAGCAAGACTAGGACTTACCCTGACTGCTTTCAGACAAATTAAGATCGGATTTAAGAACCAGAATCACATAGATATACAGAGACAAGTGTTGTCAGACAAGAATTACATATTTAATTGGAAACAAAAAGTCGAATTTATTGCTAAATAATAGTATTGAGAAAAAAAAAAAAAAACTTACGGTGGTTCCAAACGTTGTCAGCAACGGCTTCAACTTTTCTTGCAGCATCTTCAATCCTCTTCCCGCATCGGTTCAAGGCGTTACAAATCGTACCCATCGGCGCTGTAAAACCAACCAGTCAACAACGCAGTTTGAAGATCGATTCAATGAAAGATAATAATCGGCTAAATAGTAATAAAAGGCCAGCTGTCACTCATGATTAGATAAAACTTACTCCTGCCAGATGACGGAACTGGTGAAATGGCGACGTAAGGACTGTTGTTGTGATAAGCCATGTTGAATTGATCGTTGGAAGAGGAAGATGGATGTTGAGGTTGGGGTATCATTGATGCAGTAGCCATTTTTAACAGATGCCTTAAGCTTTTTCCTGTTGGGTTCTCCACTAGAGAATTTACGCCCTTTTTTAAAATCAATATGTCGGTTCTGCGAATTTCCAAACGATGAATTAGTCTGGGTTAACTTGGACAATTTGATTATGTTGATGCTGTGAATGGAATAACTGATCGGAACAGAATGTACCGAAAAGGCAGGGAATATTGCAGAGAACGTAAAACGGTAGGAAGTTAAAAAAATAAATACAAGCGGCCGACAGAAATTCTAGAATTATTTTCCAAAGATGCCCCTGTTCTTTTCCTTCTCCACTCGCTGGCCTGAGTTGGATGAGGGCGTGATTTTTTTAATTCTCTTCCACAAGTGGGCCCAGATGGTTTAGTAGATTCTCAGGCCCAAAAAAAAAATTGCCTAGGTCAATCCGCAGATTCATAGGGCAAAATAAAAAAAATCATATCTAAATCCAATTCAATTTAAATTAAACTGATTAAATAACTCGATTCTTCGGTAAGTCTACCGCAAAACTGCGGATCCAATTATTATGAAGTAATTGACATACAACAGATTTGCATTCATAATTACGTTGATATGTGAATACACTAATCTAGTTAGCTGGTGTATGGTTTAGAACTAGATGATACATATATATATATATATATATATATTTCCATGCAAGAGCACGAATAAATATATGTTAAATTGACTATTAGGATGATGCGATATTCAAATATAATGAACAATGAAATCAAGATCACGCCTGAATGAATTGTTGAATTTGAAGGCTGTTTTAACTTTTACCCTGGTGATATGGATGGAACTTGGAAGCCCTACATAGACTTTTGATCCTAAGCCTTTCATCAGATCTTATAGTGCATGCCACTGGAAAATGGAAATGCAAAGGCCGTCAACAGATTATATTACCCTTAATTGACGATTAAATTCTATATGGAGAAAAGTTGACAACAATCTGACTTGATAATAAGAACTGTTCTTTCTGAAATATTTACCGACTTATACATACAGGTGAAATCTCTAACAGAGGAGTGACTTCACCACAAGATGTGGCAGGTTTTTATATTAGGAAGAAGCTAACTAAACTTTTATCCTTGACATGCCGTTCAAGAATTTTCCCAACCCATGAATTTTATCTTTAATGCCTTAACACTTTCCCCCAAAGGTTGGTTTGATTCTTTTGGATTACCAGATCCTATATCAGTACCTGTTATTAGTGAGTTGGTGAAGCCTGATGAGTTTTTTGCTTGAGACTTTCTTCGCTTGTATGTCAACGGAAGGGTATGATCATACTTAAGCCTCTCTGAAACACTAGGATTACTTGGCTTCTCTGAATTTTCAACTTTAAAATCACTTGGGCTCTTCATTTGGTTGGGAAAAGCCATTTCTTGCATGCCACCTTCGGTTCTCGAATCTCTTGATGCTGCTTCAGGAACTCTTGGAAGAATGGTGATACACTCTTTTTGCAAGATTTTGGTCTGCCTCTCTTCCTCATGGTATTGGTCAGTAGAAGGGTATGATTCCAAGGATCTCTTGAACAATCCTTTCTTTCCCATGTCAAAGTTCTGCCATAAATGCAGACCAAATTTGCATCTCTCTGAACCAATGACACTTTCCTTATCACGTTCAAACAATTTACGTTTACCTAAATCAGCAATGTCAACTTCCTTGCTTCTATTTTCACTAGAGTTTTGAAAATATCTAATGCTTCTTAAAGCACTATCCTGATGAATTAACATACTTTGAGATTGCTCAGGGTTCATTTCGCTACCAGCAACCTTCTGCCATATAAACGGTGACCCACTAAAGCTACCTTCATTTCCCAAGTATGCAGGTGCTGGCAAATTTGATACGGTGTGGCCCCGTAAATCTTGGGCACCCACAGGCAATGCCGTTTGTGACCTTCTTGAGAACACTTTTGATAGCTGGGGCAGGACAGAAGGACCTTTGGGAACTACTTTCAAAAGGCCCTTCGGTACTGATCGACATTGTTCCGATATATCACCTACAACCATCTTTTGATTGCGATTATGGGTTGCATTGCCAGTAGTCTTAACCTTCAGAACACCCCTTGTGCTGCAGTTTGGGGCAATAATGTTCATTCCATTGGTAGATGGACCGGCAACACTGGCCTTTGCTCTAACACTTTCCCAAGTCTTCATTCTCTTTGGTAAATGGCACATGATTGCATCCGAGTTAACATCCTCATTTAACAGATTTTCATCATTAGGCACTGCATTAAGGTCAAGCAAATTGGCATTGGCATCCCCGCATTTCCTCCTAGTTCTCCACATATAAAGTCTTTCGGCAATACCAGCACTCATGTCACATTCATCCCACAACCTTCTCATGTCTATGAACATTTGTACCATTTTGTGATGATAAGATCTTATTGAATGGTAATATTTTCTCCTCTCAAGAAACTGCAAGGACTCTCTGAGACGAGAAATCTTTGGAGGATAGAATCCACCTTTCAATCTTTTGAAAAATGTATCCATGGGATTCCCGAAATACATATCACTACCACTGAAAAGATCTTTCATAGTCAACCAAAAAGTCCATTCATCCATATCCGGAAGGTAGGCTGATAAAGTGAACCTTTCTTCCTCTGTCAAGCATGAGTTCCATGTGTCCAATGACAATATGTCCCTCAAATCTGGTAGATCAAAAAGTTCATATGGTATACTGCAAATCTGACCTTCCACCATGCCAAGCTCACAGCTAATTCCCTCTAAGTCACAGTCATCCAGATCATCACCCGAGTCTGCCCCATAGACAGGGTTATCCTCCTTTTCCTTGCCCTCACCTTTTAATGAGCCAGGAATGCGACCACGACAACTACTAACCCCTGATTTCCAATGGCAAATCTTCTGTATGCCCATTGAAACCAGAAGGATGTTCAAGTCTACAATCTAGTTTGCATGGAAATGCCAAACAACCAAGCAAAAACTTGATTGCAACACGAAATGAACCTGCAAGGCAGACAGATGTTTTAGCCACCAAAACTGGGAAAAAATTGTAGCAGAACAAGAACAATGCATCGCAATTGTAAATATAATTTCCCTTACTTTAAAATTAACAAAGCTTCCACAGCAGAAAGAAATTTGTGGATAGAAACACCATAAACATAATCAAATTTTCAAAACAATACTCCAGTGTAAAAATACATTGCTAATACAGTGTTCATTTCAGTTTAGCCAGCAAAAAGGAAAGCGATAAACAGAATTTTAGCAGTAAGATCACAAATCCTTCATCAAGAGAAAACCAATCAACTAGATCAAGATATAATAAGATTAAGCAGTTGAAAAATTCAGTAAAATTTAAATAAAAATATTGAAGCTATGAAGTACACAAGCAATGAAAACAGATCAAAGCAAACAATAACTTAAGATTAACAAGAAGAAGAATGAAACACTCACTGGTTAGTGGGAAATTAGAGGTAAGGGAGAAGCAAAAGAGATGATCGAGGAATGGAGCAATCCCCCAGAAAAAAAAATGAAGAATCCTTATCAGAATACCGGAATTGAGTGAAAGGAAATTAAGACCACAGTAAAGGAAGTGCGTGAATCTAGGGATATAAGAAGAGTGGCTTTGTTTCTTTACCTTTTGTTGCATTTCAACAGCAAAATGGCGAGCCTAAAAGCTGCCAATTGGATTCTTTTTTTTTTTTCCTTTGGTTTTAATCTTTTCCTTTTTAATTTTCGCGTACTAAAATTTTAATATATTTCATTTCTTAAATTTTAAAATTATTATAAATAAAAAAATTATAATTATTCTACTTACGAATTAAATGTGCACCGTACTAATTGATTTTATCGTTTGTACCGTACGTCCAGACTCCCCCGTGAATTGGGTTGGATCACCAAAAATTATTTTTATATCCTCAATTAATATAGTTTAATTAATCAAAGATTTTATTTTATTATTTAAAAAAATATTAAAATATATATTGTCATTAATTTTAATTAAACAATAGTTAAAACCAAATTAAAAAAACAAATTATCCAGAACCAATATGGGTCTTGAACAGATTGTACTCCGACGTTGACTCCGCCGTAACCTTAAACAGCAGTCGCTATTCCTGCGCCAATCCCAATTGGTTCTTTTTTTTTTAAATCAAAACCAAAATAATTTAATTGTTTGTTATTGCTAATATTTGTCGTACTTCTCAGTTTCCACATTTTTCATATTTTTCATTTTCCAAGTTAATCCAAACCAAACGATCGTTGGGATGGTTTGTTTGGTTAATTTTTTATATCCAATTTCCCCAATGCCATTACCAAAAAACTGCTGCACATCGGTCAAAAGATTCAGAGGTGAAATCATTTTCTCCTTCTGAACTATATTTTTATCCAGCACCAAATCCGTAGAATTATTATATCTACCTTAGTTTTCCACAAAATGTGGAATGTATTTGATCTTTTTTCAAGCAATACTAATGTGTCTGATAGAGGAAATATCTCGATCCAAGAAAACTAAAAAAAAATTCCCTTTCATTGCTTCTTTCCTTTGTCTTTAGAAAAAGAATGTATTGCTATTAGCCTGTTATTGTGCTTTATACATGGAAGGCATTTCAGGTTTCAGTTATCCTTGAATGCTTAGGATTTCCTAAGTGGTGAGAACTTCTGTTTTGATTGTTTCTGGTTCCTTGTTCTTTAGAGCTCAAGGGGTTGAGCCTTCGTAAACACGAACACTCCTCCACCGCCGACAGATCTGCCCAACAGCATGTTCCGATCCAGATAAGAAAGGTAATAAAGTCCTTCCGCTGATCTCCTGCAATCAGATACGCTTCAAAATTCGTTATGGACCATATTCAGAAACAGGTTTAAGGTATGATAATACATAGGTTGATGATATATACCTCCCACTCCCTAGGTTTTGTACAGGAACTTGAGCTTTGAATGTTCGGAGAAACTGCAAAATCTGCACATAAACATTCAAATAATTCTCAAAAACAAATACGAATGTATGATCAACCATAAAAACATAGAAAATCGTGCAGTTCTATTAGATTGCTGGGCAAGCTAATGACTTGAACTTGCTAAGTCACCGATCTGAGCTTTAAGAACATCGTTTTTTGGAGATAAGCTAATACATATGAATTTGATGATGAAGCATCAAAGCAGAAAAAAGAAATATAATAGATGTATCACAATCGGTTCCTACTCAAAGATTGAAGATCTTCCATGGTCTAAATTAATGGATATAAATGGACGTAGGACTTCAAATTTCACATGGAGAAACTATGCAGAATGGCAGAACACAAAATCACATATAGCCAAGTTGCCAACCAGAAATTCAGGAAATAATTATATGTACCTGTAGACTTAAAAACGACCTGGGAAGGAGTGCTGGAGCAATTAGAGCTTGCAGCTGTTCACTGATTTTTATATCTTGAATTTTTATCTGTCATGTACAACTTGCAGAGCTGAGATCAGTTAAAAGAAAGATATACACACACACATCCACTTTTAACTTTCGCTAATAAATTTGGGAGAATCTTTAAGAATGGTCTGGAAACAGTAACAAAGGCTTACTTATAAAATTCTCTTCGCAAACATAAGAGTATAAACTACAGCTCTATAAAAGGGCATGGAAACAAAGGAAAGACTTGATCATAGATGAGTTCATGCATATAAATATGCCTCACAAGAAGACAATGATGCACTTGGATCACCAGAGCATTCCTTTAAAGACTAACTAGGCACATTTAAGGCTACTTAATTCTAGTATGAGATTATATATAAAAATAAATAAATAAATAAATAAAAACCTAGATGCAGTCATATTTCAAATCTCCATCAAAACAGTTTTTGGATAAGTGCAAACCTGGGAAGATCTCATCGATAATCGACCTTACATGGCTGTAAATTGCAACCATGCATATTCCTCCATGTTTAACTAATGTCCGAGATTGAAAAATAGTTGCATGTGACAAACCTTAATCTTTTACAGAAGTAATATGTTTTAAAGTGGACATGGGAGCTAACCTCTTCAAACTGAAGATAGATGTTTCGTGCAGAAACAACATCAAACTTAGCCGAAACAACCAAAGTGGCACCTTCTTGTTCCTGTAAAGCAAAAGAAAGACAAAATTTGATAGCACTATATCTTCTTCAAGAATAATCAGTTGACTATCTTTATGGGGTTGATGTAATGAAGCTAGTATTGCTGTAAGTGAAAAACAGTTTTGCATACCAGCTTGGGGGAAAGATACTGCTTGAGGATCTAAATTGTATCCAAGTATATTAACATTCAAGAAAACATAGGTGAGCAGATACAAAGAAGAAGCTTACCTCTAACAAATTGGGAATACTCCACCGAACAACATTTTGGATGACACCTCCATTGAACTGATCCCGGCATTCAAATTTCTGGAAAATCTGCCCAACCTATACCCCAATACGAGAGCAAGATATCAAAGAAAATCTCTTTCGTTAATATAACGTAAACTTTGTAATAGCTGAGACCTAAACCTAATACTAAAACATGGAAAGCCTCCTAATTAGGATTGGAACAATCTAAACACCAAATGCATTCTAAAAGTAAGGGCAAAAGGATTCAATGACAGAGTTTCAATGCTGATACCTGAAAAAAAGGAAGCCTTGAAGCAGCTTCCAGAAGAATGAGAACATCCGGGGCAGAAGTGTACTGCAGGCGCCATGTTCCATCCAACACCACCAAGTCAATTGGTGCACCCATGTTGTATCCCTCTACGCCGACCTACAAAATTTAACAACACAAACAAAGAAATACTAGAACATTAAGGGAAAACAAAATCGCCTTTTACTTCAAAATTCACACTGTTTCCAAATTTTGAGAAGTCCTAACAATATTAGATACAATTACGAAACGATAACACATATAAAATAATTAAAACATGACACATATATAATGCATGCATATATAAATATATCAAAATCTACATTCAAATTGAAACGAATTGAGGTCTACCCGGAGACCATCGTCACCATACCAGAGCCTCTTCAATAATTGAACGTCGATCAGCAGTTGCAGCAAGTCCTCGTTGTGTGTCTTGAACAGCAAGGAGAAGATTATGTTTCTTGTTTTCTAACTCAATCTCAGATACCTGAAGCCCGGAAAAAGGCAAATCCCAAATCCCATCACCACTACCCCAAACCCCAAGAAAACAAAGGTGTCTAAATAAGGATGACAAGAAAAAAGAGAAGTAAAAGGAAAAGAAGAATGCGAACCCGAGTTCCGTCCGGAGCAACAGCAACTGAGGAAAGAAACCTTCTGTGAAAAGACCGTTTCTTGTTGGTGACGAGTTTTGAGCTGAGAGTTTTTATCTCATAGATGGCTCTCTTCACATTTGTCGGGTACACTGAAGCAGCGAATGATAATTCCATAATGTTTCCGAGATTGGGTAACAATGGGGATTATGATTTTTTGCCCAAAAAATATAGCTTAAAAAAACGAAGAAATGGAATTCAGTTAATAATGGATAGCAATTTTGGGTTCGATTTTTGTCCACAGCTTTAACTGTTGCTTGAATGCTTGTTTTGTTACAGTCTTATATAGAGATAAATTACAGGCGTACAGCTACCATTTCGATTATCCATATGGACCATTTTCCATTTTTCCTCAATTTCCGACCCTTTTTGCGCTGCGGTTAACGTTGTACATTCCATAATGATAATCGAATTAACCGAACTGACTAAATTTCGATTGGTTTTGTCGATTAATTCGGTCAAATTGATTTATTGGGTCTTGGGCTAATAGTTATATATTTGGTTTGGGAATAAGTTTAATTGGGCTATTAATATATATAAATATATAATTATTAAATATTAAATATTAAAAGTTCGGTTAATTCGGTTAATAATTTTACTAACTGATAATCGATCGAATTAATCAAATAAATTGACATAACCATCGAACCGACTTAACCGAACTGAATTAATCAAATTCTATCGGTTAAGTTGATTAAGTTGATTTGAACCGATTTATACACAGCTGCGGTTGGTCGATTTACCTATTTAGTTTGGGTAGAGTTCGAGTTTTTTACCTGTTTCGAACTGATTAAGAATAGCATTAAAAAAATATAATATCAATAAAAATAATTTTTAATATTTTTTAATAAGTTAAATAATAGATTAAAGCTTATAGGTCGAGTTAAATTTAAATTTAAATTTTAAATTTTAAATTTTAAATTTTAAATTAGTATCAAATTTGACCCGTGACTACCTCTTAGGGTTTTTATTTTTTATATTATGAATTTTTTTTTTTTAACAAAATAACTCACCTAAATAATTACACCACAGCCACGACATAAGCGCCGCAATAACCTGATCACTTCCTGCCATGGCAATGCATTCGGCTCCCTTATACTTCCCAAAAATGGCGACCCTTGCAATTTGTAGCTGCTCTACCTCAGCTTATAGTGTGAACATCTGTTTTCGTTTGCTTCGTGCCTACGACTAGTCCATCCCTTTTTCTCCTCTTTTAACAATTTGCAGGGTTCAGATGAATACATGAACTCGCAGGTTTTGTCTTTTAAAGCCACTATGATTTTACATTTGTTGATGCTGAGAAGAGGTTGAATCAATAATATTTTGAACTAATATCTCATTTCTGGCATTCTCTACGAAGTCACTGATGCTTTTAAAATAGCACGTTAATTCAGTTGACAGGTGAAAAGTGGGTTGATTGGATGTCAAGTCCTCAAGTCCATAAACCGGTGCAGCCATCGGCAGGCTTGCCCAATATCCTTTGAAATTGATTCAGACACTTTAAATGCTGACCATCCTGTATGCTTGTTAGATGGATTCTGCTACCTCTGAAAAGCAAGGTAGGGCTGACGATCAACCCCATATACACTGAGCTAGAAATTAGTTAAGACTGTTTTTTTTTCTTGGAGTGAAGCATGTATACAGTTAGCAATGGAGTAAAATTGATACAGTACAGGTTTCCTAGTTTGTTATGATAAGTGATAAAGTTTTAAACAACTAACTAATATTCCTTCTTAGCATTTCTGAATTTATCTTGGGCTTCATGACCTGTCAGTAGTTGTTTCTTCTTGTTTTGGGTCTTTTCATCCAATGGGAAATCAAGTTTTAAGATTCTTATTCGTAGAGTCTACGGATCCAACTATGACATTTGCGATGGTGCTTGCTTGATGACGCAAAAATCATTGCTTTGTGGAAAACGACATCCGAGTGTTCTCTCTCTCCTGGGAACAGCTTTAGTTTGACATTGGCATTTTGGAAGTATCGGAATTTGCATGTCCATTCAGGCATGCCCTCTCTGCTTTGTTATTCTATAAAGGGCCTCTCGCGTCAGTTTTGTTGCTTTCATCTGTTTTATGTTGCCTGGACGAAACCAATATTTAGCGTGATTTTCGTCCAATGGAGAGTATTGGTAGCTCAGATAAATTGTTTCTCATATTGAATTACTTTGACACTTAATGTCTGTAAAAAGGTTAAGACAAGAAAACATTGATGTCGATTCTAAAAAATTCGTTAATTTATTAGGTTTAATTGGTTATCAATATTTTGAAACCAAATCACCGAACTGATTGAATGCTCACCCTAATTGTAGAGGTTTGGTTTTTTTTTTCTTTCTTCAGCTGACACCACCACCGTTCCCTTGTAGAAATCATGGGAAGACAAACATAAAGAGTATTTTGTAACCTTCATTTTGTCATCCACCTGAAATATTGAGAGCTTCTTGGAGAACAAAGTATTCTGAGAAGCCAGCTGCTCAGGAAAATCCAAGTGAATATGTAAATTTTTGGAGGATTAACTTAACATGATCCGGATAAAATGTTTACAGAATTAACGAGGGGAAAAAGAAAAAGAAAAAAGAGGTCAAATGTAGCCCACCTAGTTACTAACGGAAGACAATAAGAACAATAGGAGTTCCATCCAAAATTCCCCAAGCGGAAACCGATGCGCCATATTTGCTTCTCTCTATATAGGATTCTCCCTTGGCATTAGGAGAATCACGTTTAAGTAACCGAATCAATCATGGGAATCACAGGAGATGTGGAAGCAGCAGCAGCAGCCAACTTACCTGGAAGATCTCCTTTCAGGTACAACTCACCCCTCGTCCAGGTCAGCTTAATAGGTCTCGTATGCTTCTGTTGTCCTGGTATGTTCAATGCCCTTAACGGCATGGGAGGTGGCGGCCAGGTTGACCCCACGGTGGCAAACAATGCTAACACAGCTCTATATACAACCTTTTCGATCTTTGGAATCCTCGGTGGTGGCATCTACAACATCTTTGGACCCAGGATTACCCTCGCCATGGGCTGTTCCACATATGTCCTTTATTCTGGCTCTTTCCTTTATTACAATCACCACCAAGACCAGACTTTTGCTGTCATTGCTGGTGCCTTGCTTGGCATCGGTGCAGGCCTTCTTTGGGCGGGACAAGGTGCTATCATGACTTCCTATCCGACTGTTGCTCGTAAAGGCACCTATATTTCTCTTTTCTGGACAATTTTCAACTTGGGTGGTGTCATTGGTGGACTCATACCTTTCATCCTGAACTACCACCGCGAAGACTCAGAAACTGTCAACGACAACACATATATTGCCTTCATGTGTTTCATGTCAGCTGGTGCCCTCATCTCACTTGCGATTCTATCCCCTGATCGTGTTGTCAGAGATGACGGTTCTCGGTGCACCGATATCAAATACTCAAATGTTACCGCTGAGGGTATTGAGATCCTTAAGCTCTCTCTTAACAGGAAGCTGTGTCTCATCATCCCGGCTGCCTGGGCTAGCAACTTTTTCTACACCTACCAGTTCAATAACGTTAATGGCTTGATGTTTAATCTGAGAACAAGAGGATTGAACAATGTCTTTTATTGGGGGGCTCAAATGGTTGGTTCAGTGGGAATTGGATATATTTTAGACTTCAGTTTCAAAAGCAGAAGAACAAGAGGTTTGGTTGGGGTTGGAATTGTTGCTGTCCTTGGGACTGCAATTTGGGCTGGCGGCCTTGCCAACCAGTTGAATTATTCTTTTAAGAAGCTTCCTAAGCGGTTGGACTTCAAAAATTCCGGAAACGATTTTGCTGGACCTTTTGTATTGTATTTTAGCTATGGATTATTGGATGCCATGTTTCAAAGTTTGGTTTATTGGGTGATTGGAGCATTAACTGATAACTCAGAGACACTCAGCAGGTATTTCATTTTTCCCTTTCGCTCCATCATAAGAATTAAATAATCCATTTAATGGCAATTACCTTTATTCATATATTTAAAGACCATAATTGCATGTGATATGCCATTAATTTACAGATACAAAAACTTGCAGATATACTGGTTTCTACAAGGGAGTGCAGAGTGCAGGATCGGCAGTTGCCTGGCAAGTTGACAAAAACAAGGTTCCCTTGCTGAACCAGCTGATTGTGAGTTGGGTGCTTACCACTTTGAGTTATCCATTGCTGGGGGCCCTTGTTTACATGGCGGTTAAGGATGACAGTAAGTCTGCAGAGGATGATGACACTGCTTCTGAACTGCCTCACCCTTCTTCAGTGAAAGATGGTTACAAAGAACTTGTCAAGCCTTCTGCTCCTACTACTACGGAAAAGGATGGTTAAGTACTTGTTAAAGTCTACCCGCCAAATTTTAGTCCCTTCCAAGTTCTTGTTCATCTAGTGTGAATAAAAGCTCCAGAGGGTGAAATATGAATTAATGGAGTTTTCCACTACTTGAAATATGAATTGTTCTAGACGGCGTGCAAGTAGACTTGATAATCCATGTATCCATGTTTTTGTTTTATTTGTGTGCTATAATCTTGTTTAAATGGATTCACTGGATGGCAAGTTCATAACCAGTGGCGGATAGTGTTAAAAGTTTCACAATCGCTTGTTTGAGTCATGACTGAACTTAAGTTGGCAATTACCCTGCAAGGGAGTGAACATAAGATGCCATGCACATTCCCAAGTCATATAAACACTCTGCAATGGCATCTGCAGACATCTGATGCTTAACCACAAAATTAAAATAATCTACCATGGGTTATAAGTGAATCTAAACGATAAGGATGATACAATACAACAGAACACATGCTACACCATTCAGGTCATGAATAGCTTAAGCAGCTTCAAATGCTCTCTGAGCTTGATCACAGGAAGACGAGCATGCATATCTAAAAGACATGAATAAAACAATGAAGCTAGTAAACAGTAAAAGCACAAAAAACCAAATGCATATATATACGCAGCTAATTTTTGCCGAAACAATGGGAAACAATCGCCATTCACATGAACTAAGTTGCAAGAGTTAGGAAACTCACTTGATGCGATACTTTTGGAATCTCTATTATCTCTAGATCAACAAAGCTAGGCATGCCTGCCAACGACAGAGAAAATAGTCATCAAAGCACCACATAGTTATAACTCTTTGCGCATCTAAACTCAAGTAAATGGTGCAAAAGCATGTAAAATTTTCACTCAAAACTCTGGAATTGGAAAGAAATAGGTTCCTGTTTCGTATTGTCAAAAGCTATTCATTACTATTTATCAAGTTATCAACATACACTCAAAATGGAAGCATTCAGAAGGCTAATCAACAGCTAAGCAAGTTTGAGCAATACCAGAGAGACTTCGAAAGAAATAACCTGAAGTAATGGTGCCCATCTTTAGTTTCCAGAAATTCCATTGCCAGATATCCATCCCAGCGAGGCCAACGGTCTGATGGAGAAACCAAAAGAGTCTTCCTAATATGATGGTTTGCCCGTCTTCCACCACGTAACTGTCTTGAACCGCTGCTTTGATTGCTTTTCTCAAATGACCTAACCACTTTAGAACCAAATATTAGCTCATTCTCAAACATTCAGATACTTAGGATCCAAACATAGACAGTGTGGACTTTGTAGATAAAATAGTTATGAACTTTAGCATTTTCTGATATGGGTTTATTGGGAGCCAACTGATGACTCGAAGAGTTAAAATCTAAAGATAAATTATCTAAAGTTACATCCAATCCAAGGGTGTTTCTCTTTTATCCATACTTTAAGAACCCTCTTTGATTTTCTTTTTCTTCGGTTTATTATTAGAAATGGAAACTGCATTGTCAGTACTTTTCAATGAATAAATTTCCTGTTTTCAGGTCAAATTTTCATCAGCAACTCCCGGTGCATTGACCTGCGGCCGAAACCAATCATAAGCTATGAAAGTCACACAACACCCAATTCTCCGAAGCACGTCACATGATCAATACAATGGAACAACTAGCACAAAATAAAAGTTGTCTCCAACTAAACCTTTTTTTTTTTTTTTTAATGATCAAGAATCCATTTTTAACATTTAAAGTAAAGCCAAGCAAGCATCAGGCTGGACCTTGCAATATCCAGGTACAAAGACTTAGTTATAATCCTGAGAATAACTAAAAAAAATTGAAAGTTAATTCCAGAGAAATATATTACTAAAATAAACAGCAAAATTTGATAAAAATTACAAAATGGTTCATCCAAACACAACCCAACATAATTAAGCGAAGGCAACTAAAATATCCTATAAGTAAAAGGAGACAACAGACTATAGTAAGATGACATCTGCTTTGGGGTATCTGTAGCTTTTAAAGATTGTATAATTGAATTTTAAGATGCTTTTAGTTGATTCTCTAGTTTGTTAGTTATTCAAGGTTGAATGGTTGAATTGATTATCTAATCTAGCCGACAACTTTTTTTTTTTTTTTGGGGTTCCTTTCTTCCTTTCCCCAGGCAATTTTGCAGAGATTTTGGGTTTCGGATAGATGCCAACCCGGTTTCGGTCGTACCCCAAATTTGCCATTGATGAATGTGGTGAGCTGAGGTGACGACTGACTAAGGAGGGTAATCTAAATGGCCGACCCGGGCAGAAATGCTGTTTAGATTTTATTCTTAGGCCTTTTATTGTTGATGAAGATGAGGGCTAAGAAGCCCATGAAAACTTTATGCCCAGTTCTAGTTCCGAATTAAAAAACAAACAGGTCGGTTGGGAACGGGTAAGCACTATAAGTAGCACAGTGGGCGCGGGCAGGTTACGATGCCTTGCAGATCCGTGAATTTCGATAAGATAGACTTCCCAAACTCCAAAACCCAATCCCTCATTCCTTCTATTTCCTGCATTTTCTCACCCGCTTGCCCACCAAATCCACCCCATAAACCTCCCCAAAATCTTCTTTCTTTCCTTCTCTGTCGTTCTCACTCTCTTTCTCAAGTTGGAACCTCCAAGATAGGCCGGTAAAACCCAGATTCCTCGTCCAGTTCCCCTTCTTTATTTCACTCTCCGTCAAAACAAAATGGACCGATTTCGTTTTTTTAACTCCATTTTAAGATGGGTCAAATGTTTTACCTTGTTATCCACTTTTGGGGTTTAGGGTTATTTTTTCTATTGGAGGTTTTTGATTTGATTTTTCTGATTTTTTATGCAGTTTGCCGTAAATGGGTACTCCTCTTCCTCGTGAATGGCTTGGCCTTCAACAATTCCCCGCTGCTACACAAACAAAATTGTTCGAGTTGTTGGGGACATTGAAGCAAGAGGTTTTGATAAACACTTTAATCTCTTTTATTTACTTTGACTATTTTAATTTAATAACATATTTACTAAAATTGTTTTTATTTTTTGCCAAAAAAAATGCAGAATGTCAACACTTTGAATATCCTTGTTATGGGCAAAGGCGGTGTGGGAAAGTCTTCCACTATCAATTCTCTTATTGGGGAGCAAGTTGTTCGAGTCAGTGCTTTCCAGGTAAGTATTGCTTTTGACTGTTCCTTCGCTTTCTTGGCTTGATTCTTTTATGCCGATTTATACTTCGTGAGCTTGAATTGTCATATTATTTATTTGTTTTTCAGTCGGAGGGGCTGAGACCCGTAATGGTTTCACGCACCTGGTCAGGCTTTACATTGAATGTAATTGATACACCGGGACTCGTGGAGGCTGGATATGTGAATCACCAAGCTCTTCAGTTGATCAAAGGGTCAGTACTTGAATGAAGCAGTCTAAGTTAGAATCTTATTTGTTGCTTGATGAATTTAGTTTAATTAAGTAATTCTCAGTTAGTGCCAGTGATATTTTCTTTTAGGATTAGTTTTGCTTTTATTTGTATGGTTCAATTTGGTTAAGAACAAAATCTTGTAATTATCATGCAGGTTTCTTTTGAATAAGACCATAGATGTTTTGCTTTTTGTTGATCGCCTGGATGCCTATCGAGTGGATGACTTGGATAAGCAGATCATTAGGGCTATCACCAATAGTTTTGGCAAAGAAATATGGCGCAAAAGTTTGCTTGTGCTTACTCATGCACAGCTTTGTCCACCAGATGGTCTGAATTATGATGTTTTTTCCTCTAAAAGATCAGAGGGTGTCCTAAAGGTCATTCGTATGGGAGCTCGGATTAGGAAAAAGGATTTTGACGTATGTACTCTCTTTCTACTTTATTTATGTTGGAGACATGTTGGATCGTTTAAATAAGTTGTTGAACAGGTTAACATGAAGAGATAAAATTATTTGTTCTCTTAAAATTGCATGATGTCTGACTAAAATAGTGTTTGTCATTCACGTGTAATTAACTGAAGTGTAGAGTTGAATGATTCCACAAACTGGAGAAGTAGTTGGTACGTGTTAGTTATGAGAGAGCAGAAGAGCCGTCGGTGGTTCCCCTCCTAGGATTTGCCTTTAATTTAAGGATGTGATTCCTCACAAACATCCAAAAATGCACATAGATATAAATGTGGTTAAGCTTTTCTGAATTCTGATGCTAACAATTAGGTCAGCTTCTTATTGTTGATGCTGACCACCGTAGAAACAAATTAATTATCACAAACTTTCTCCAGTTCTTTAGCTGGTGCTGTCCTAATGCAGTTTCCTAATCTAAGAGATCTTTTTTAAATGGTTTTGTACATTTTAGAACCGGAAAAAGAATTCTGTTGCGCGTCCCATGGCAGCTTGATTGATCTCTTCTATTGCTATTGAAAATTGTTTGTGTGAATTTAAACTGGGGGGAAAGATTTCGGGGTAGATATTTGCTTTCAAATTTATCTGTTTGAGACATATGGAAATGGTGCTAGGTTGACATGAAGACATAAGCTTATTTGTTATATTAACATCCTTTTGTGCTGGCTGTGCATGCACTTTGAAATTTGGTAGTTGCAAGTTGTGGAAGTAAGGAGTTGAGTCACACTTTTGTGTCAATGGTTCCACAAACAGGGAAAAATCGGTACTCATTAGTTATGGAAGAGGAAGAGTTGAAGGTGTGGATGGTTTCAATATTTGCCTTTATTATATAATTTACTGCAATCATGGCAGTTTGGCCTCTGGAAGGATGGTTTGTGGTTGGCAGGCAACCATCAGATAGGAGTTGTTATTTTTACTCTTGAGAGTCACACTTTCAAAATGAGCATGGTCGAGCTATCACTCCATGTTACTGAATGTTGTGAATGAAAAGTCATGCTTCAAGCATGAACGGTGGGGAAAGTTTTTGGGATAAGAAAGAATAAAAAATTAACAGGTGGTTTATAACAGGATGCATTCTCTGAAAAAGATACATTAGCTTGTAAACTTACCTTTATTACTTGCTATTTCTTTTCTGACGGTATGCTTAGAGTGCTGTGATCACTTTTTCAGATATTTCGTTGCTTTCGATGCTTGTAGGATTCTGTCATTCCGGTTGTTTTGGTCGAAAACAGTGGGAGGTGCAATAAAAACGACAATGACGAAAAGGTTTGATCTGTTATTTTTTCCTTTCATCTTGCGTTCTCAGTTTTTGAGCCTTCATATATGTGACTGCCTTGATTCTTTGATAATTACATGTTTTTTCAATGCAGATTCTTCCCAATGGTGATGCTTGGATTCCGAACTTGGTAAAAGCCATCACAAATGTTGCAACTAATAAGAGTCAAGCTATTGTAGTTAGCAAGAAGTTGGTAGATGGGTCTGACGCAAATGACAAAGGAAAAATCTGGATTCCTGTTATTCTTGGGCTTCAGGTAAAGTTTCCACAGTTTATTGGTTTCTGTTTGGACTGAAAGTGAAAAACAATTGAATAGTTTTCTAAGGTCTATCTTTTTTGTTGTTCCAGTGGTTTGTTATCAAATGGATTCAAGGAGCAATAAAAAGGGATATTGCAACTGGCAATGGGCCTTTATGAGAGCCACATGAATGGAATCTGGTCGACTGCAAGTTTCATTTGGTCCTGTTAAAGATTCTATGTTATGTTAGTTTTCCATTTTATTTTCTGGTTAAAGTTAAAAAGAATCATCTGAGGGTTGCTTCTGATCTGAAAGCAAAGTTCATTTTAGTTTGCTATTTGGTATGCGTATGCTTTAACAGCTAGACCCAGTAGTGCTTGGTCGGATGGGATATTGTTCGAGTTACTGTAGGGTTATAGCATAGTTGCAGGCCAAGGTTTTTTGTTTTCACTTCCATGTATTCTCATCCGTTTCTTTTGGTTTTGTTTTCATAAACTACTATGCAGAGGCGGATTTACGGTTTCCTGCACTGAATTTTCCTTTTTTCCCCCTCGTATTATGTCATTTCTTTTTTATTTTTGTGAGGATGTTTGATAGTTTCTGATCAATAAATTTTGTTTTTCTTACAAAGGATGCTGTTGCATATGATATGGAAGGAAGTTGATATTTGAATACTAAATTTATTAGAAGTTATACTCTAAAACTCAAGTTCTTTAAATAATTACATACATAAAATCTTTTAGCTCCCATAAGCTTTAAAACAAAAAGACTGAATAAAAACAGGGCAAAGATCGTTGCAATTAACTAGCCCTATGTCTTCACGCTCCATCAATCAGACGTTAATTGATTAAATCTCATTTCAGATTCTCATGCCCCGACACACATGAAGCCCAAAAGGGACCTGTATCACTGACCTATGCCAGACGAAGAGGAAAGAATAAGCTACTCTGCTGGACCTGTTGCTGTCTTTTAAACTCATAAAGGTGCAAGGAGCAGCCGTGAAAAACGATGATGGCCTGGCCCTTCCACCCGATGCCAGGCGTGGCAGTCGTACAATATAGCTCTTTTACTCTTTTCCAGGGGCGTTGATTGCGGTGCAGGTTGAAGCTGTGCCGGAGAGTTCGGAGTTGGGGACCCGAGTTTCGAAGGTTTTATAACATGTGGGTTCCCCATGAGTTGATTCCTGCATTATATAAATCAAGCTAAGCTAGCTAGCTCACCAACATTACAGGCTTCACCCATCATTGCATGCTCTTCACTTTTATCCAATGCATGATTTATTTCACTAATCGATTTGGATTTTTTTTTTTTTTTTGGTTTTCACGCCTCATGATCATTGGCACTCCAAATGTAGTCAAACTTAACGGCTACTATCGTTGGTTTTGAACATTTTCCTCGATAAAGATTTGGAATTGTTTAGCCAATGGCTGCCTGACAATGGCATGGAAGAGTGCAAATAAGCTCAAAAAATAACTCGTAAGAACAGGAAAAAAAAAAAAAACTCTGTCAGAGTAGAAAATACTGAACACTTTATAGTGGATTTTGCAATTCTTCTCCAAGATCATATCAATCCAATAAATACTTTTTCTTCTATTACAGTTTAATTGAAAAAATTGGATTTAAATCCAACTATTTTGGAAATAAAATACATGTACCTAGTATTGACTCGAATATTCGGTACTTAATTCTTAGTTTCCAATTTAATATTCATCTTTACGGATAAACGTAAAGTTTAATAGTTTGGGTAAAAGCTAAATTGATCAAATGATTAGGGATGCCTAAATTTGATTTAATATTAATTGATCATAATGCAACATCAAACCAAAATGGCCCTTTTAGCAAAGCATAGGCCGAAAATCATAATGACGAGCCATGGGTGATTGGACATTCGGTTGAGGCGTGGGAGCCCTGAGCCCATGCGCCACCCTCTCCATGCACGAAAAGGGGAATCGAAGCTCATCATTTGAACTTCCCTTTCGCTGTGTCTCACAAACCAACAAAATAAACCAGCCGCTATAAAAACCGTGCCTTGCTTGCTTTCTCTCCGACCAACACTAAAGGAAAATCGAAATAAACATGGACAGAAGCAACTTGAAAAATGCTGTCATAGCATTTCTTGTTCCTTTTCCTTCGATTCTATTCTATCTTTATTTCCTTAGCCATTTCCAGAGTAATATCAATTCTCTTTCTCCTCTTTGGTCATGGTGCTTCCATCACCCTTTCCTTTTAGCTAATGTCTTCTTTTTCTTCAATGTCAATGTCCTCTTCTGGCTTATTGGTCTCATCCAATCCAGCCACTGGGTCAGTAGTTTTTAATTATACTAGTACTTTAAAAAAAAAAAAAAAACTCCCTTTTTCATGGTTTTCTTTGTTGGTTTCAGATGATTGATTTGTATTGGACAGTGATACCGGTGATGTTAGTTCATTACTATGCAACGCATCCTTTGGCGCGATTTGATCGGTGGAGATCAAAGCTTGTGATAGTGTTGACTTGGGTTTGGAGTATCAGGCTGGCCCACAACTATTTTAGGCGAGAAAAATGGCAGTGGGGTGCCAGAGAAGACTGGAGGTTCGCTGACATGCGTCAACAATATGGCAAGCATTGGTGGTGGATTTCCTTCTTCTCTGTTTATTTTTCTCAACAGGTGATTTTTCAAAGATACTTGCACTACCAATTTTGCTTCTTTCTTTAACTCACATGACCCTTCTTTTTTAAATAAATCGGAAAATCCGTTTGATAAAGTGCCTAAACGAGCTTTTTACAATGCTAACGTGGGTGTTTTTAATAGTTAAAATATGGGAATCTCCTTATTCTAAGAACAAATAAAAATTTGAACCTCAATCAGAAGCAAATGTCATACCAAGTAATGCTGATAGAGAACATGAACTCTGGCAGATATTTCTGATTGGGATATGTCTTCCAATGTATGTCGTGCACTCGATTGATAAGCCCTCGAACGTCTGGGATTTTGTTGCTGCTGGAGTCTGTTTGTGTGGCATTGTCATAGCATACTTTGCAGACACGCAACTGCATAATTTCGTGACAAGAAATAGCAAGCTAAAAGAGCTTGGAAAACCCATGGTCCCTACCCTCGACCGGGGCTTGTGGCAGTACTCGCGTCATCCAAACTATTTTGGGGAACAAATGTGGTGGTGGGGACTGGTCATATTTGCATGGAACCTGGGTCATGGATGGACCTTTGTCGGCTCATTGATCAACACTATGTGCTTAGCTTATGTTACTGTGCTTGTGGAGCGTCGAATGTTGAAGCAAGAGTACAGAGCTGAAGCATACAGGTTATACCAAAAGACAACCTCAGTGTGTGTACCTTGGTTCAGATCTTCCGCGGTAGCAGTGAAAGATAAGGATACTTGATCTGGCACAGCCCAACTCTGAAAAGTAACATTTTTGTGTGGGGCCAATCTCATCCTAATACTATGTTTATCCTTTGTTTGATGTGGGTCAGCTCTTTTTGATGCATTCTGGCGTCCCATTTGAGGGAAAAATGGTTGTTGTTCTGTGGTAGTCAAACAGATCACTCTATGAAAATCATGTAAATTATTTTCTTCATTTTCATTGTCAGAATTATTTTCTGCCTTGGTTTATGAACTGTCATTATCATTCCATAATTTCATTTTGATAACATAAATCACTTTTCATTCATATTTAATTATTGATTAAACTGCGTGAATGAGTACTTATCTTCTTAATTATTTTTTTCATAAACATTTTAGTCGCCCAATAAAATTCATTTAAATATGTTTGTCCTTCCAAAATACAGATTTAGGCCCAGTTAAAATGGGTTTGGGCTTAGACAATCATTGCGAAAAAACATAAAGTTACTTAATGGCACGATAAGATGTTTCGTATTACTAGAAATCATGTATTTAAAATTTCGGTGATAAAAAGTTATAAATAAAATTCAAATTCAAAATCATTTAAGTAAATATGAAATAAATCATCATAATGTACACGTGGCCAAAATTATGTCATCAGTTTCCCACGTGGCCAAAACATCCCACATAAGAACACATTCTCACTCCTAGATTCAGTAATTTTTAATACAAATAAAAAATTGATACAAGTATAATACATATTTAATAAATAAAAAAATAATAGATTACATTTGTATTTAAAATTTTAAAATATTTAATAATTTTTTAAGTAGTAATTCTTATTTTTGGATTACTTTGCATGGACGTCGAAATTTTTTATGTAAAGGTATTTATAAATTAGATTATGAGATTTGTAATTTAAAATTTTTTTAATTTTTTATTTATATTTAAACTTAATTCAACTTATAAATTCAAATAATTATTTAAAAATATTAAAATAATAAAAAATAATTTTATTAATATTATATATAATTAAATTTAAATAAATTTTATTTTTTATTATATAAACAATTATTTGAATTAAGCAAGCTGACCCATATAATAAAAAAAATAAATTCATGCTTAATTTATTTTGAGCCAAACGGACTATATGATCTTTAACAGATCTAGTTTAACCCATCCTACCCTTGATGAGGCGTAGTTTTGATAGATGCTATGCTAAGCTAGTTGTGGTGTTGATGCAGTCGGTGCGCCATCAGCCATACAGTTGTGCGGTTTGTCCCACCAACCACAGGACTATTTGAAAGAAATAAATAAATGAAAGGAAAAAAAAAAAAAGTCCCGGCTGTCAAATGGGATGTTTTTGCCACGTATTACAACACACTAGTTTTGACGGCGAAGGATGCGATTTCGATAACGGGTTGCTACATCACCACATGCACCTCCCCCCCCCCCCCCCGCACCGACGTCTTTTGTTTAAGGTGCTTTGCTTTGCTAACTTTGCTCTGCCCTGCCTACGACTACTACTACTCCTTTTTCCTATTCTCAATTATATATATATCAATTATAAATTTAAGGTTTCCACTTTAACATTACATCACCTTATTATTCAAAATTTCCATATATTTAAAAATATTTTAACAAATAAAAACGTTTTTTCATATATTTATATATTATTCCTCATTATATTTATGGATTAAAGACAGATAATCGCCGGCAACATGGACACGCAGTTGCATAGCTTGCATTAGCGTGTTTCCCTTTCACCTTGCCAAGCGCCTAAGCCCTTCCCTTTTTTTTTCCCAATTATTTAATTTCGTAATTATATATTTCGTAGTATTAGTCGCATAATCCAAATTTGTTCTTATTATTATTATTATTATGTACCGGTATTTATTTTAGCATTGATAATCGAATAAGCTGAAACTTTTGATTCTTTGCAAAAAAAAACATATATAAATTATTTTTGTTAAGAATTTGATTGATTTGAGGCTTTGGTTATCACTTTAAAACTTTTTTTTCAATGACTTGACAATGACATCAATATTATCTTATATATTCTCTCTTCGTTTATTTTTAATAATCGTCATTAATAGTTTTAGCATTAAATTAAAAAAATAAAAACGAGTCGTGTTTGTGTATGTGTGTATATATATATATATATTTTAAAATAAGTCAAGGTCTAAAATATAAAATTATAACACTAAAGCAATTCTATTTCACATATAATTGACTCCATTATTAAAATGATGTATTATTTTCAACCCCTTATTATTCTATAAAAATAAAATCGAAAAGCATGTAAGCACATAAATTCACTACTATATCTTTTTCTTTAGATAAACTTAACACATCCGATTATGAAAAGTCCACATGTTATCTTCTATTAAAATTGATTAATTAAATGATAAATAAATTATAAATGTTCCTTTTAGAAAAGTCCATAAAAAAATATAAAACCTCTCCCCTCCTAATTTATTTCACCCATATTTCATCTAATTGACCGAAAAGAAAAGAAAAGATTTGTTGGGGGGAATTCATGTGCTAAAAAAAAGCCTATAAAAAGTAAGGGGTGCAATGCAAGTTATGGGGCTGATCTCCGTGGAAAAGGGGTAAAGCAAATTGAAAGAAAAAGTGAAAATAATTAATTATAAATAAATGAGAATAATCCCACTTTAATTAATCAGTAAAAATAATCGCCCTGGATGAAAATGGAATGTCCTTGTTACAGTTAAGATTGAGATACAAAAGCACGTTAAAATATCCTACAAAATACTATGTGGCTGAGGGAGAGGGACCTCTCAGCCTGGGCTTATCCAGCTGTTCCTGTTTTACCAAGAGAAAAACACCAGAACATTTGGAAGCCCATTGTTTTTTGAAATAAACGAAACGAATCCCAGCTCCCCTCCCTCTCCCTGAATTCAATCAAATCATTTCTCCATCAACTTCTCTATATATAAAACAATCTGGATCATTTGAATCAAGGTATAGTTCACCCTTAAATCAAACTCTGTCCGCAAGCCAAGGTACAGGCCAAAAATCTAAGTTTCAAGTTTAATAAAATCCCAACCTTTTCAATAGCTTCGTTTTCTGCTTCCTTCCCTACTTATCGTTTAACCCTTTCTCCTTGCTTACCTTAAACAACGAGAACAGCAATTATCAAAGTGGCAAGAATTTTGAAATGGTATGTGGGAAATTTTGGATTCTTTGTCTTATTTGGGGCTTTGGGTTTTGTTTCTCTTTTCAATTTACTGTTTTGTAAATGATGTTTTGTTTGGGAAAAAGGTGTTGGCAGGATTTTATAATGATCCTGAATTTGCTAATGTGGATTCAAGTGAAAATGAGTCTGGTCCTTTTAAAGGAACGATTTTGAGGACTAAATCTGGTCATATTGCTTCAACAATTGACGCGCATTGCGTTTCTTGTACCACCTTCAACATCCTGGCTCCTATTTACAAGCGTTTGGATCAGCAGGTGATTTCTCCTCTCTTTTGTATTACTACTTTTTCTCTAATTTCCCCCCTCTATTTGTGTCTTTCTCATTTGTAAATTTTGCTAATTTCTTTTTTATTTTGGGTGATGATGATGGAACAGAACCAGAGCGTACGAGAAAGTGATTTTAGAGCTTTTTGGTTAGCTAGAAACGAGAGGATTGTAGATTGGTTGCTTTACGAAAGTTCTTCCATTATCTGTCTCCAGGTTGGTTTCATGTGTCCTTTTCTTCTATTGCTTTCTCTCTCTCATTGGTTTGACTTTCTGAAAATGATTTGTTAAAGAAATTACTCGTTCCTTCTATTAAGAGCGTTAAATTCAACTCTGACGACATAAGCCTCTTGTTTTTTTTTTTTTTTTTAATTTCTATTTGTTTCGTTCAATGACTAGGAAGTTTGGGTTGGAAATGAAGAATTGGTGCATATGTTTGAAGAAAGGCTTGGTGCTGCAGGCTATGATACCTTCAAGCTTGCAAGAACCAACAACAGAGGAGATGGTATGCGTTCTTTAACTGATTTCTTCTCATACTTTAAGCAAATTTTAAGATTTTCATTTTTTTGGTTTATAAATTGGGTAGATAGGGAGGTTATTATACGCTTTTCTGAGTATGAGCAAATTAAGCTTAAATCTAGTCAAAATCATTAGACAATTTGGGAGTTTGAGACAAAATTTTGCAATACATAAGATGTATTTTCATGCATCTAGGTGTTCTTCAGTTTGACAGTTCGTGTCTAACTCGTCCGCTTTCACTATGCAAGTCTTCCACTTGGCTCGGCTCCTATAGAATAGGGTAAACAGAAGAATGACCGTTTTCTCACCTTTTGGGTGCTGAATTGGTTCTTTTATAATTCAAACATTTTTGCTTTTGCTTTATCTTTTCAGCTGCCAGCGACAGGGGAAGAGGATGGTCATATCTTATAGGCTGTTTACAGTCCTTATAACGTGTGTAGACCATCTTGCAAGATTTAATTCAATTACTTTAGTTCCAGAGAACTTATATTAATTTTACTTCCCAGGTTTACTGACCGCTATACACAAGGAGTACTTCAGGGTTTTAAATCATAGAGAGTTGCTCTTCAATGATTTTGGAGACCGTGTTGCTCAATTGTTACATGTTCAATCAGTTGTCCCTTTCTCGATAAATCAGAATGACAGTGTTGAACAAGAAATTCTTATTGTTAACACCCACCTGTTATTTCCTCATGATTCCAGTTTATCGATCGTAAGACTGCATCAGGTAGATATTATCTTCTCCCGAAGTATATCCGTGTACAATTTCTGTTTCATTTCTTCTTTTCTTCTAAGTTAACAGACATACTTGTCTATGGTTTTGGTATTCTTCCCTTAGGTTTACCAAATACTACAATATCTGGAAAAATATCAGAGAGAAAACAAACTCAACCAGATGCCTGTCATTCTCTGCGGGTAAGCATTATCTTTGGTTTTATTGTTTAATAATCTCATCAGCGAAGGGCATTCTTTTTTTTTTTTTTGCTTTGGTCTCAATTTATTTTGTTTTTCTAATGCTATTTATTTTTCAGTGACTGGAATGGAAGCAAACGTGGGCATGTCTACAAGTTCCTTAGGTCCCAGGGATTTGTATCATCTTATGATATTGCTCATGAATATACAGACAGTGACGCAGATGCTCACAAGGTTAGTGTATTCAATTTCAGATTTCAGCTTTCTTTATCCTTATACCACTATGTTGTCATGATTCTTGATTAATTATGTTGGCTCTACTCATATATCCCACAGTGGGTTAGCCATCGAAATCATAGGGGAAACATCTGTGGTGTTGATTTCATATGGCTTCATAATCCTAATAAGTCACAAAAACCATTGAAGATAAGTTGGGCTGAAGCAGCTTTTGGTATAATAAAGGTTAGTTCAGCATTTTTCATACTAAACTATCAGTTTATTGTTCCAAATTCTGCATCTTTCTAGCTTACATTATAGCTTATTTAGTTCTTATGTCAGTATTCAAATTTCTACTCGTTCTCTCTATAGAGCAGCCATTACGCAATCACATTGGGCCTGGCCATATGTGATGCTTGGCTCCATTTCTGATAAGCTTGTACGTTATAACTACTTGTCAAATCTGTGACCATGCTTCAGTTGTTGATGAAAGTGTCCTGTGACTGACTGGTTCTGTAATCTGAATTAACTACTGACTTTGTGATTCTTACATAATGCTAGTGCATCTTATGATTAGGAGCATGATGGAGAATATATGTTTTATCTTTTCTTTTGCAAATGAAGATCAACTATCATACTTCTGCATCTAAAATTTAGTTTGCATTTCGTGGTTCCAGTATCAACTTCAAAATGCTTCCTTGGCTGAAAATGATGCCTTTGCCTTTCTAAGGGCTGGCAACAATGGCAATTATATAACTTATTCGGCTTTTTGTGATGCTCTTAGACAGGTACTTTTCATTCAGTTTCTTGATAGAATTGATACAATGGTAGTGGTAAAATTCTCACCTTTTTCTGAACTATCTACAGGTCAATTTAACCGGTCTTTCTCATGGACTAAGTTTCCAGGAGACGAAAGATCTCTGGGTCCAAGCAGACTTTGATGGAAATGGTGTTCTAGACTATGAAGAATTTAAGGTTTGTTGCACCCCTAATTCATGCCTTGTTTTAGGTTCAGCTCTTTCACTAGTAGTAGAAGTCCCTTGTGCTATGGCCTGTAAGTCACTTGATTCAACCTTTTTGTAGAATTTAGGTGATTAAATGGTAATATGAGAGAAACATATAGTATCATATGAGAAAGCACGCAAGACCTTTATGATAATATTAGAAAACGTATGCTGTCTTGTCACTGTAATAAGTTTTGGCAACCATCATTTCATGTAACCTCAAAAATAGCTTTATATCAATGTAGTATTTAAGTAACTTTTGTCTTGTAAACTGATTAGATGAAAGAAATTTGGATAGAATTTCATTCTGTATGGTGCAGCATTGAACAGTCATCATTAGTTATCATTTTGTAATATCTTTATGTGCTTAACTACTTAGAATGAAGCATTTAATAATTAGATTGACATTATTAATACAGAGAATATGGGACTCTACATGGTCCGAACATATGGACGAAGATTGCAGCTTAGAGGAGGAATCGAAAGAAGGCACCGAGGAAGAGGCTATCGGTTTTGCAGTAAAGAATGCAGTTCTCTTCCCCCGCGAAGTGGAGAAGGGGATATGGCCCGAAAACTACTCTCTTTCTGATCATGCCCGACTCACCGCAGTGTTCTCACCAGTGAGGTTACGGTGTTCACATCAAAGCCTGTAAGACCACCGGTTATTGATAGCACAACCACAAAAAGCGAACCAACTTTTGTCTGCAATGTTTAAGCAGAACAACCTGTTTGATTAAAAATCATAGCCAGCTGATGTTAAGGCCTGGCTTTCTAAGTGGGCTGGGCTTGACTGGGCAGGGTTGGAGCTAACAGTAGTAATGATTCAATGAACGAAATCAAAACGGTGGTTGGATTGGGTACTCGTATCTCTGGCACTTCTGGAGTCTTAAGCTAAGCTCCTAATTGTCACCTCAAATTTCCACGATATGAACATGAAGAAAATGAAACTTTTTTGACTTTACGTCCATAACCTTTTCAATGAGAAAAAAGTAACCAGACAAGAAGTAGCAGTTGGAAAACAGAGATATTAGGTTAAGAATAATAGTTTTGATGGCCCAAGAAAAGAGGCTATTAATTAGTATCAAACTAAATTTACAATAACAAATAAAATTAGTACTCACGTCTTATTTTCTACGTACATATATATATATATATATATATATTTGGATAAGCGTGAGATTTTTATTAAAGCAAGGAAAGAGGGAAACATACAGAACCAATTTCTACTCGGACTGTTTACGGTGAAAAAAATGATGAATGAAGAACCGATTGAACAGAAAATCTTTTTATTTGTAGTGTTCTCAGTAATGCCCTTAAGACCATTAAACCTCCAGCGAACCTCGTCTTTGATCATTTGTAAAATTTTCATCCCAATAGTTTGAACAGATGGAAAAAAAAAAAAAAGTCGGTTATTTCTTTCTTGCCAAATGTGGTAAACAAATGTAGACCAGGCCAGACTACAGAGATTAAACCTTTTGCCTTTTAGGTTGCATGCAGCCTATAGGAGCTCTCTACTCCAATCTGCAGGCCTTCTATGCGGATATATATATATATATATATATATATATATATATAGTTATAACATGCTACTAGTGAAATACATACGTAGTTACGAACCTCCATTATATATATTCTTTTTCTTAGTTCTAGTTCTTGCATTAAATTTAATTGGTAGTGTTATCGCTTATAGTTATCTGATTTATCAACCGACAGGATGCATGAAATAGGAGAATCTAGATTCCGTTAAAAAAAAAAAAAAACCAAAAAACCACAGAAGGTTCTAGATCTTTTTACAAAAATAAACTTCAGAAAATTCTAGAACTTCCAAGGACCAAACATTAGCTCGATATCAATACAGTTCCAAAATACTAGATTTGATGTGTGTGTTTGTTTTTTTTTCAATAACTGTATAAATATAAATATAATATAAACGTTAGTTGTTTCCACAACGATCTATGGGGTGAGAGAGGCTCGAACTCTCGACCTCAGGATAACTCACCAAGCTATGAGACCTACGCGCTAGCCAACTGCGCCACCACCCCGCCGTAAGGCATCCGGCTAAATCAACCAATAATCATCAAACTCGGAATTTTAGACCAACAAATAGAAGAAAATGATTTGGACCTTTTTCCATCTACGGGGTTGGGCATTAGCTAGTCCAAAGGAAACTTAAAGAAAGGTACAACACCAAACAAACCCCAGCG
>JBBYHM010000006.1:2608361-2618980 GCA_038381775.1 Adansonia rubrostipa | reverse complement strand
CCCCCCCCCCCCCCCCCCCAAAAAAAAAACTAGGGGAAGGGGCTGCTTCTGCTTACTAAGAGGACTGGTGCTGGTTACATGCCGTGCCATGATGCCAATGGAAGAACCGAAACAGCATGGCGTGGAAGATTCCAGAATATGATATTTCTCATATTCTATGGGAATAAGGGGAACATAAAGGACCAACAATTAACAAAGCAAAGGCAAAAAAGTTGAGTCGATGATGGATTCTACGATAGTGAAAATAGAGACAATGGAAAAGTACGAAGGGGGATTGTGGGGTCGACTCTTGCACTTGCTCGGCAAGCTCACAAACATTGAATTTCAGGGAACAAACTTTAATTAAATCCTTTTTCACTGAGCAAGTCAAAAATCTCGATCCTTCTACTTCATAATTTAAAATTGCTGACTGTTTAGCTTTTACATGGATGCACAAACGCCTTGCCACGTCGGAGCAACGATCTAAACCTATAACATCACCATTACCAAAGCTCCTCACTCAGTCCTGAAATTGGAAAAAAGTACTCTAAACACGGTTTCTTCGGGGGGTCCATTCACTCTTAGAATATTTTGCCACAAACCCACGAAGCAAAGTAACGTAGTTTCTGAGCAGCTCTGCCATTATAAAGTCCAGTCCATTGTTCAGTTCAGTCTCACTTCTTGCAGCACGGGCAGCACGGTAAAGTTTTTTTTTTTTTTTCTCCCATCAGATTATCATTCTCGCTCTGACTGTAGTTCCGTCGTCCATTTTTTTTTTTTGTTAATGAGGAACAAAAAGGGTTACCAAATAATTCAGCCAATCGCCAATGAAGAACGATTTAGCAATTACTATTGCTATTACCTCTTCTGGGCTGCAGTTGGTTACTATTTGTGGAAAAAATTACTCAGCATAACGGGGTTCAGATTCCATCCAACGGATTTTGAACTCCTCCATTACTATCTACAAAACAAAAACCTCGGCCGTGATGTTCTGGTCCAAGCTATAGCGGAAGTGGAAGATATCTGCGGGTTAGAGCCTTGGGAATTACCTGGTAAGTATTTATATTACATCATTTGGTCTATAGTTTCAGACACCCTTTTGTACAAATTCCATAATAATGTCATTTTTTTTTTTTGGTTTAATTTGTAGGACATTCGAATATACACTCTGGTGATCATGTTTGGTATTTCTTTTACCGGCCAAGTTACAAGTACCGTAATAGTACAAGGATCAAGAGGACAACCAACGAAGGATACTGGAAACCGACGGGCAACCCTCGTAAGATAATGGCTAGGGACCTGACGACCGAGATTGGCAAGAAAAGGACGTTAGTTTTTTATAAGGGGCGTGTTAGTGACCATAGCAAAAACAAGACCGATTGGATCATGCATGAATATGAGCTCACTGCTACGCTTCCCAACCAGGTATATATTCTTTCTGTATACGTTGCTTAACAACTACTTACTGCTCTTATTTGTCAATATATTTTGACAGAATGTTAACATCAAGTTGTTTTTCTAATTAAAAGTTTGATGACATTATAGGACTTAGATTGTTTTGGCCTTTCGTTTTTGTAGACAACTTCAGCTTTTGTTCTCTGTAAATTGAAGAGAAAGTATGGGAATGCTGACGTTTCATTCATTGAAGAAGGTCAACCAAGTCACTATTTGCCTCCTAACTTGGGAAATTCTATTGCAAATAATGCAAATGTGGCAGAGGCTGCTGGATTACTTACGGTAATTTCGTGATGATTATTATCGCTCTTTTGTCCAAAGTCATGATGATGCACATGTGCACGTAAACTTATCATTAATTGTTTGTCTACAAATGATATATCCAGGACCAATCAGACCCTAGTGAGATATTAGCGAGGGTGGAAGTTGTTGATGACCATGAGAGGCCACAGTATCAATCTACAGAGTGGTGGAATTCATATCCTGTTGGTGATTTTCCTAAGAACGAAGGCTCCGGCGATTTGTCTTTCGATTTTGGAAACCATGTTGCAGGAAATGCAATTCCAAATGTAAGTTCTTAGGGGAGGGTTTTTAAGTAGTTTTTTCATTCATGTGGGTGAATTTTGATAAACGAAATCGAACTAAACTCTTTTTCTCATTTTTTTTTCTTTTTACTTTTGTACGATTCAGGTCCAATCACTTACTGAGGTGCAAATCGAGCAAGTGGTACATCAAGGCACCAATGAACGAGATAGCAAGTTTGGGAACTTAGCTCCTGCTGATGAAAGAAGCAATCAACATAATTTAGTTGTTGAGAATGATGGATCTACCATGCCATCTAATTCCAAAAATGCTACTACAGAGGATTCAGTTCAAATGGTAAGAAGATATGGCTTGTAAGAAAATCTTTAATTAATTATTTATTGATGTGGCAATTAAAAGCATTTATGTAGAATTAATGATTGTTTCTCTGTGATTTAGGACGTATCAAATGCGGCTGGACCATCAACGGATGATTTCTTTGCAGAATTAGAAGCACTCCCAGAAGTAAATTGCTCTGTAAGAAAATCTTTTTGCAGTCGTTTATAGACGAAACAGACAATGATATAACATGTCGAAAAAATTAAGTCTGCTGTTTGATTTGATCTTGTGATTCAGGTCCAAGGAAACAGGTTTGGGCTAGTGTTTGATGATTGGAGTTTAGTTGATGCCGAGATATTTCGAGATAAAGAAATACCGAATGCTTCTGACAATCAATCTAGGAGCAATGAAGAGCAAAATCTAACAGCAGCTATAAGTGGTGGCTGTTGCTTGTCCTGTGTAGGCATGTCACCCCATTCCATAAATCCATCCGGGAAAAGGTCACGAACTGATCATGAGAGGTTTGGCTTCGACATGAAGCCCCCCTAAGGCTGAAAGAAGCCCCCCCTTTTGTAATAATGGGTCTTTAGAACGAATTAAGGTAAGGGTTTCAGATGAACATGTTTGTTATTTGGATTTGAAGTGAACTAGTTTGTAATTCATGGTATATGTAATAACTTGTGTGAATTTGAATGTACTATAAACTAATGTAATTTGACTAGTATTTATGTAATTTACTTTTCGTTGTTTTCCCTAATTTGTTTAGGTACCGAGAAAATGAAATTTGGTTACTGTTAACTGTGTACCATTCATGTTCTTCCAAATCATAGCATCGGAATTGGCCAAAAAACCCCCTAGTTGGTAGACTCCGATTTTGTTACGTTCCTTTTATGATTTATCACCCAAAATAAAATAAAAGCATTACCTATGTAAAAATTTAATTATTATTCACCGAAAGGTTTTTGATTAATCACTTTGGTAAACTTGATGCTAAAATCACTAGATTCTTAGTTTTTCTTATTAAAAAGATCAGAAATTGCTACTTCATCGGTTATTCCACGGATAGGACTCATGCACTACAAAATTTAGGTCGCTGATCTTTTAAGAATCCCAATTCCTATAAGCTATGAATCCGATGATCAGAGATGTCATCGTGGTAGCATCTTCCCACCAAATAAGCTCGTTAAAACACTTACAATAATTATATTATAATTAATCAATTAATATTAAAAATTATTAAATAATTATAAATAATGAAGGATATATATTTTTTATTAATTTATTATATTAATTATTTTATTAAAAAATAATATCCAATATGTGGCGAAAGCAGGGAATATGGAAGCAAATGCCTTAGCAAATATAGGGTTACAGGGAAGAGGGAAATTTTCTGGGTTGAGGAACTCCACATGCTATCTCTAATGTTATTGCAGCAGAGTGTGTTTTTCCGCTAATGATTAATGAAGTTGTTGTTTCTTGAAAGAAAAAAAGGATAAAAAAGGAAAAACAATAATGTAATTTTAACTCACTTTGTTGATTTAAGGTGAAAGTCAAAACTAAAAATTTTAGTTTGCAGGCACGAATTTTAATGTTTTTAATGTAAATATATAGATATTAAATAAATTTAATAATATTAAAAATAATTATATAAATTTAATATAAATAAAAATAATTAAAATATAATAAAATATAAATATATATCTTAAAATTTATATAATATTAATTATTAATATAATAAAATTTATATCAATATAAAACGTGAGAGATATAATATTAAAGGACTTAAAAAGATGAGGGGCCAAGACTTTGGCGCCCCCGAGACTATTTGCCGTTGTCAGGAAGAATGGTAGAGTCGGCTAGGATATGATGCAAATCAAACACCGGACTTAAGGGTCTAAAGATTTACTCTTTTATGATAATTGTCTCAAACGCTTGGATACTTACGCTTTTAGCAACATTAATATCATATATTATATATAAATGTAAATAATAAATTATTTATTTGTATTTAATAATTATTAAATTAATTATTTTATTTTTAATGATTTTATTTTTATTAAATTAATAAAATATTTACTACTTTTTATTTTTTTAAATTTTAAAGTCTTCATTAAAGTAAAAGTTTCTCAACCGATAACTTTTATTTAAATTAAATATTGACTAATTTTTGTTTATATATATTTTGTTAATAAATTTTATTAGAACAACAATTTCAAATTTGTTTAAGGAAAATAATAAAAAATTATTGATTAAGAATCAAGAGTTTTATTTAACTAGATATCAAGTCATAAATTAAAATATTTACTCGACGAGAATTAAAACATACTAAATATCAGGCCATAACCAAATATTAAAGATGATAATTAAAATTAAATTGATAGCATAATAAAAATACTTGGATCATAGATCACGTTAAAATACAATATATATATATATATATTACCATATAGGATAATAGATGAATAGTTTTGATATAATATATAATTAGCAACAATAAATTCATAATATTTATATAACGTTTGATATGATTCTGATAAATTTAAATATGATTTTAATAATTTTTTATATGATTTTGATTACGTTTAATATGATTTTAAAAGTTTATAGATTTATAAGTATACATGAAATAAATATTAACTTACCATATTTTAAGTTGCAATCATATGTAGCAAAATTTAATATATACCACCAACACTTGTTAAGTTGTGGTAAAGATCTTCATGCCCTTTAAACAATACATTATTTCGAGTTTTATAAATTACAAAATTAAATATTAATAAAATTTTATTTAAAATTTAATTTAATTTAATTTTAAAATAATTAAAATTAAATATAATTATCGAACACTGCTTAATGATCTCAAACCGAAAAGTTAATATATACCTTAAATGTTCATTTACGCACAAAAATTTGCCACGTATTTAGATAGTACATCATATTTCAAAGCTTCGAAATATCATACCCATTGAGATCTCTTTTTATCCAAAGATTCGAAATTGGAAAAAACATAGACGCGGTTGAGTGGGGTCAAGAACTCAAGATGCAATCTTTCCCCGCAAGAAACTTGCACTGGACGGTATTCTCCCTCGCTCGCTCGCTCACTCTTCTAATGTTCTTTTTTATTCAAACTTAGATACGAAGCTTTGAAGTTTTAAAGGTAATCTAATTTACAATCAAATAACAGTTTTCAAGTTGAATTCATGACCTTTACCTTTTTTTTTTTTCTTATTTTAATTTTTTTACTTAGTATTTTATTACTTATCAGATTACATATTATTATTCTAATATTTCTTTAACTTATATGTCAATTTTTTTGTACGCTTGAATAGACGTGCAAGTCCATTTATCATTAATTCAATTCGCATGTCAAGGTTTTTTCTAAACTTAAATATATTAATGAATATCTTTTTTATCAATTTAAACTTCTAACATAATTAATCACTTAATTTTATATAATATTTTAACTCAAATTATATTTCATTATTTGTTAAATTTTGTTATCTTTATTTATATATAATAAAATATATTAAAATAATATTATTTCACATTTATTAAATCTCAAATTGCATTGGATCTTAATATTAAGATTAAGATTAGATTTCTCTGATTATTGTAGATTGATTTTGCATTACACGCTTAAATATTCTAACGGTGCTAGCAAAGACTGCTATTTACATACTAGCAGCTCCTCTTCATGCAGTGGGGGCACAGTATTTCCTTTTTCCACCAAATATCAAACTCCGGCGTCCAATTGGGGTTTCTTTTGTTTCATCTTCTCGTCTAGCTAGCTATTGTGGAACACTCTTGGATGAAATGAATTACATCAAGGGATTCAGGTTTCACCCGACAGACGCAGAATCCATCGAACTTCTATGGGAAAAAATTGTACTCGACCGTGATTCGATTGTCCAAATCGGTGATTCACACATGCAACTCATAACCCAACTCGAAGACATCTGCAAGTTCGAACCTGAGGAATTGCCTGGTAAAAGCACTTGAAGCAAGTCGTAGTTTTCCGGATGCCCCTCTTCGTAATTTATTTGCTTTTCTCTCTTTGTAGGGATGTCGGAGTTAGATTCAGGCGACAACGTCTGGTATTTCTTCTGCTCTCCTAAGTACAAGTACCGCAACAGTAAACGAAAAAACAGGGTTACCAACGAAGGTTACTGGAAACCAACGGGGAAATCTTGTCAAATTGTGACAACATGCGATGGAACAAAGATCACTGGAATCAGGCAGACCTTGGTATTTTACAAAGGTCGTACTGGAGACAAAAGTAAAGACAAAAATAAGAACCCCTGGGTCATACATGAGTTTGAACTCACACTTAATCTTCCGAACCAAGTATATTCTTTATCCAAGCTGCTACCATGCATCGATCAGATCACTCTTTTTTCTTTTTCTTTGATATCTATATTTTCGATATCTTTTAATATCATATATGAGTGGTTTTCAAGGAGTTTTTTGTTGGAAATTTTTTTCCCTTAAATTACATGGCATATCTTTCTTTTGTTTTTCTTTTCCTTGTATCTATTACTGTGATAGTTTGTCAAAATATTTGATGGGTAAAACACATTTTTTTTATTGACTTTTGTGTAGAAAAGTTTAATTCTTTGTAAACTGAAGAAAAAACATCGGAAGGTAGATGTTTCAAGAGGTGAAGGCGAATCAAGTCGATGTTTGCCTTCTAACTTAGAAAACCACTATACAAACAATGAAATTCCAAAGGTTAGATGGCTAAATCCTGATACCAAACTTCTTTAAAATATTAGTTTTTTTTATGTTAATGTTGATGAACATATAAAAAATTATTGCTTGTTTGTCTTATGATTCAGGACCAGTTAAACACTAATGAGCAATTAACAGAGGCAGTAGAGTTCACTGAATATAGTGGAATTCAATCTGAATTTGCCACCAATGAACAAGATGATGAATTTTTTTGTTCACTTATTAATATTGATGATGAGTTATACAGCAACCAACATTACTTTGTTGGTGAGAAAGAAGACCCTAAGCAACAGTCTAACTCCCAAATTTGTTTTGCCGATGCTGATGTTCCAAAAGTAAGTTCGGGGCAAATATTGTTTTCTAATCACTTTTTTCCATGCGGGTGATTAACTTAATGGCATCTGAAACCCATTTTTACTTCGCTATGATCCAGAACCAGGAGGGCTTTGGTGAGTTAATAAACCAAAAGCAAAAAGCATTTAATGACTGTGTTTGGACCAAGAATCAAGTTAGTAGCAGCGAACATAATAATTCATCGTGGAGTTCGATTCTCATTGCCAATGACCAAACCTACCCACATGGAGATAACAATGAAACTAATAATTTATTTGCTGAGGAGGGCTCTAGCTTGGCTTTCGAAAATCCTGTTCAAGTGGATCACATTTCAAAGGTAAGCCTTGGGAGAAAATTATCGATTAAAATTATGTGATGACTGATGACGGATAGTGCAATAACTAAGCTGCGCTTATATATGATTCAGGAAGATTCAGAGTTTGATGAGTTTTTTCGCTATGGGATATTCATGGACGAATTATCACCCTTGCCAAAAGCACCTAAAAACTCTGATGGTATTCAAAATCTTCAGTTTAGCGCCACTGAACAGGATGATGCCTTTTGGAATTCAGTTTTCTCCACTACAGATGAAGTTCAAGCTTATCCTGAAGTCTGCAGAAGCGAGCAACACAACCCAAATACTAAGAATGAGAGCTTCAACTTATCTTCCATGACCACACAGGAAGCACTGAAAGACCCGTGCCCAATTGAGTCATCTAGGAAAAGGCCACGCCTTGAACTCAAGAGGTTAAGCAGGGAAGACATTGAAGCGGCTCAAGTTCAGGAAAAGACCTCTTTTAATACCGAAGAGGCACAAATTAATCAAACTGCCTTTGAATAAGATGGAAGTGCTTGCAATTAACAGGAAATTAGAGAGATCAAAGAGAGCTTAGTTTATCAGCGTATGTAAGATATAACAGGAAGACCGGGAATAATGGAGAATATAGATATATGTATTGTATGGGTGCCTTTACAGATAATCAAGAATACTCTATTATAGAAAATAGAAAGAACATAAGCTATTGTTAGTTTGAATACCATAAGGACAGTCAAAACAAATGTCAAAATATCTCAACGATCTTAACTAAAACACCTGCGTTGCGCAAAATTTTACAGCATGCGCGATGAAGCAGGCCCCCAAACATCGATTCGTAGCTGAGTCGGTTACCACTAGTTCACAAAGAAACATTTCATCAGTTTCCGACAACAGAGACGAAATTTGTTATGGTTCAAGCAGAAAATTAACTAATTCAGGAAAATATTTGAGATGTTACATACATATGTGCCACAGAAATCATAACATAAACACAATATCCAACACAAATGGTATATTTGCATGGAGGGAATCTTCAATCTCAGTCATAATATCCTCATTCCTTCCCCCACCCCTCCCGCTAGGGTAAGTTATGACAATTACTAAATACTATCTAAATTCCAAATTCCACCAAAGGCATATTTCTACCCCTACTAACCTTAATAAATGAAAAATATCGCATTTCGAAGCAAGCAAAGATCCTACTTTAACACATTTCAAGTTTCGTGCAGTTGACAAACAGTAATTCGGAAACAACAATCACAGCTATGAAGACTCTATATAAACACAATGTAGATTATTCGGCATGTGAAAAACGATGAAGTATTGATTATCTGACCTCTTAGTGCCACTATATTAGATGATAAAACAAATAAATCAATGATGTAAATTACGGCAGGTGGAAACTCCCAGACCTGCAGAATGCAAAACCAGAATGAATACAAAGATATAGATAGATGAGAAAAAAGTCAAGGAAAAAAAATGAAGGCGGCAGTGTTTTATTTTCTCCAAATAGGATTCTAGTCTACAGGCTGAGTGGCGTTTAGAAAGCAAACCATCATGGCAGCGAGAAAAATCTTGAAGTAACTTGAAATTAGAACTGCAAGCAACAGATCTCTGAAACTGTGAAGTTTAGAAACAAAAACTTACATTAATTGCAACAAAATAAAGAAACATACCAGACGAAGAATACTACAAATAGTTAATCGACTAGTACTACCCCGTTCAATAATCCAGTAAAGTATTTGAACAAATCCTAATTCTATGATAGCCCAACTTTGTTCACACCTCCTAAAAGATCAGATACAAATATTTTGTAGCTAACCATCTCTGATCTTTTTGCTAGTGCTACCTCTAAGTTCCCAACTCAGCAATTTCCACAATTGATAATTTTTTCAAGCGATCCCTATTCTCTACTCTGCCTTCCACTACTTCTTTTTTTTCATTTTTCCTTCTGCCACCTCACAGATCTTACCTTCATCAATTCTTTTACACTGATGTTATGTGCATGTCTCCTTACAACCATACAAATAGACGCAGAAACAACTGAAAAAAAAAAGGAAGCAAATATGTACCTGATGAATCGATCTGATGTATTCAGCAGGCTCCCGATTGCAAGAAGAAAAGAAAATAGAAATATACAGTTTCCAAGAAATACATCCACCAACATCTACAATAGGCATTAGCAAGGACATTCACCAGAAATTATCTACAGACCAAACACATTAGAAATCTAGAATCTGAAATTTATTTGGACTTCCATAAGAGGAACAAACCTTACGATATATCCAAAAAAATGAAGAAATGCTCATGGACATGGCCCATTCTTCCGCAGGTTTTCTGACAACCAAACTTCTGTCTTAGACCGCTAAGGCACCCAATTCATTATAGAGAACTCGAAGAATTACTGAACAGCGTTACAAGTTAGTAAAACTATATATATATATATATATATATATAGTAAAATTTGCTTCAATATGGATACAAGCATCCAGAATAAGAAAACCAACTAATGACTTCCACAATAGACCCTGCAAAGTTTTCAAAATACCGAATTCGATGTTAGAGCCAGCATGTAACCATGGTTCCCGATAATCAAACAAGGACCAAAATGTCTGTTTAAATGACTAAACACATAGCCAAACGAAAATAAACCGAATAGCAATGCGAAAACCAAACAATTCAATTGTACCTGAAAATGGCTACTTTTTTGGTTGAGGACATTGAAAAGTAGATGTCTGTATGCTTTTGGCTTGTGCAAGATTAAATCAATCAAAACAATCTACACCCATTTAAAGAAAAAAAAATCATAAACACAATTTCTTTTTCTTTCTTTAATAATGAGTACTCCAATAAACCAACAACAAATAAGGGGGTATTTGTGAAAAATGCTTTAAAATTTTTCTAAGGGCTTTACCATGAGCTCACATTCAATATACTCATCAGCAAC
>JBBYHM010000006.1:2568425-2579357 GCA_038381775.1 Adansonia rubrostipa | reverse complement strand
GTACGAGGCTGTATTTGCAACAGATTCCATTCTTTGGAAATAAAGATCTTTATTTATCCAAAATATATATAATGTGTTTTCAGGGGGTGAAATAACCTTTTCTTTTTCCCATGGATTTCATTTTGAAAGTGAGTGTATTGCTTAAAAAAAATTATCATTTTCAAATTTGTTTTCAAGTAAAGTTTTCCTTTTATGTTACTACAATAAACTACTATTAGCCTTTTGCTACCCTTTAAGAGGCTAAACCAAACAGTGAGGAAAGAGGCCCATGTTCATTTAAATTAGTCTACAACAGTATCTTAACATGAACCTGAAACAGAGCCAATTTTGGGATTGCCTAGCCCATGCATGACAGTTGGATGAAAGTGGAACCCATACTCGTTTTTGTTATTAATTCACTTTATGGTCAGGCAGAAGAAAATTTACAAGCAAATGGATGTCTAATTTTGCATGAATCCAAAGACCAAAACATATATGATGCAATAAATAATTCGGCCACTTTATACTTCAACGAGATACAGGTTGCATTGTCTCCTTTTTAATTTTTATTGGTAATGATCTATCATCTATATTCTACTGTGGGTGGTTAATAAAAATCATACCCTTTAGCACCAAAATTAGTTTAAAATAGGCAGACTAAAGTCTACACATTGTATGTAACGTGGAATTAATGACGCACATTTTTTTTGACAATGTTTCGGTTGCTTTCAAGAGGGTTATTGAACAAATCCCTCAAAAGATTACGAGAAGCAAGGAGGGAAATACACGGAACATAAGCAATGATTAAAGTGATCTGCACAAAAAATAGGGAAACTCTCAATCAGATTCTAGTAAGTGATAACATTCCATTTATCATTTTTTCCTCACAAGAGAATTTAATTAAGCAATAATATAATCTTTCAATAGCTACTAAAAGAGTATGTCTGGAGTTGTCATTCTTATTCAACTAGTGTTAATAAGTTTGTTTTATTTAGCATGAATATGACGCATGGTCCCTCCGAGGGTGAATGGAAAAAATAGCTTTTTTTCGAGCCTATCGCCTCAGGGTGTGCAGAATGTACTCGGCATAAAGGTCCCTGCACCATTGCAACACAAAAACCTCAGTTAGGTGGAGAAGCTTAAGGTAAATGGCTGACTAATAATGGAGACCAAGGATGAAGTGATCCAAGAGGAATCTCCATCAGCTTTAGACATAGCAATTCCCTTCTGTGATAAATTTTTAGTTCTTTCAGGAAGGCTTACATTGAATGCTGGATAGCTTCAAATGCAGTGCTTGAAGGTAAGAAGTCGTTGACTGCAACCTCTTTGTTCTCGTTTTTCTTGTCTGTGAAGTGTTAAGAAAACAGTATTCCTCAGGCTGGGGGAACAAACTTGAATATTTCTTCATTAAACAAACGGAAACAATGAGTTTATGATTTAAGATTGAAAAGGATACAATCTTCAAAGAAACGGCGGATCTCAGTAAGGCGGTGAGGGGGAAGATCTTTGATATCAGTGTAATGTTTGTACTCAGGATCATCGGCACAAACTGCAATGATCTTATCATCTTTCTCCCCCTAGGTAACAATAACGAAGCAGTTATCACACAAACTGAAGGGATCAAGTGTCAAAAGGTTAACTTCAAACTTTTAGGAAATACCTGGTCAATCATGGGCATTAGTCCGAGGGCTCTGGCTCGCAGGAAACATCCAGGAAGAACTGGTTCCTATTGAAAGTTAGAAATGACATAATCTCAGTACTGGTAGGTCATAGTTACATGCAGCTCAAAGATGCAAAAATCAAGTTGTAGGATTAAATTTGGCATAATGTTCTTAATGCCAAGTACTAATTCATGGAAGGACCCCTTGATGGAAAGGCCCTTGCAAGCAATGAGGGTGATTTCGAGCACATAGAGGGAGAGGGGACGTGGATTTGGGTGGTAGTTGCAATGGTCAACAATGAAACACATAAGATGCTACCGTAGAAATTAAGTTGTAGATGATATCAATGTTCAGGAATAAGTTATTGGGCATTGTACAGAAATACTAATTCCCAGAACAAAATAAGGGTTCATATCAGCAGCACTACAAAATATTCTTCTTCAGCATTATAGTCCATCATATAAACTGGGGATGGATAGAGGAAGATCTGATAGGTAGTTCACCTGCATGATAACCAAACAATCCAGCGGATCATTGTCTTCACATAGTGTGCGAGGGATGAAACCATAGTTGTGAGGATAGACCACCGAAGAATATAGAACCCGATCAACCTGAGATTCATTTAAACAGTAAGTAAACATTACAATATGGAGAGACATGCAACAGTTTAAAATTTTGGGAGGACCGGAATTCTATTATGTGAAGTCAATTCTTCTCTTGTTCAAACATTTTCCAGTCCTCAACTGAAGAGGGGAAAAGCCCTTGGCATATGAGGCATGGCTTTATCAACTAACATGTTCTAGGAACTTTTTTGGTGGTACTTAAGGCTGCTAGTATTTGAACCATGGATAATGAACTAAGAGTCCAACACTACCAATAGATCACACGGCTATCGGCCATGTTCTAATAGGAACTTAAATCTTTAAATGATGTAAAGCTTTTCATACCTTAATCAATCCGGTCTTCTTGTCAAGTTCATATTTGACCTTACTACCTTTTGTTATCTCAACAACCTGTCAATTTGAACAAGAAATTCAACAAGCAAACAGTTAGCAGTGTTGGAGGCTTTAGTATGGGAAACTTTTCCTTGGAAGCTTAATATTCTTTTCTTCAAAGAACACTGGGAATTTTTGGTGAAATTAATGAAGTCAGTGAATACTGTCTGTATATGGTAAAGGATGCTACTGTAAAAAGGAAATTGGCCTATAAAGGTTCTATTAACAAGTTCAGGCTCCAATAGGATTCATAATGTTGACATGATAAAATTTGAAAGAATGCATACACAGTTGAAAACACTTGGAGCTCCGGGTCCTGCAGACAATATTTTTGCAACATATCAGTTCCCCAATCTGATTATTCACTCAGACAATATTAGCTACAAAATATCAAATCTAATTTTTCACTCATTGGATAGGTACCAATCTCAAGATCATGCCAAGGATGTGCAGCAACTGATCTCCTTGACAAAGACGAAAGGATCCTCTCATTCAAACGGGGTGCTTGACGTGGAGTTTCACTTCCTTCTGATTTGCTCATCTTTCTCCCACAAGAACAATAAATTGCATCAACATTCAATCAAATTTCTAGTAATTATATCACTCCAGTCATTAGTTTTTAGAGGGGGAGGATAAATCAAATTTAAGAATTTATAATTACCATGACGCATGAAACAGTTGGCTAAATGTTATGGAAGACCAAGTCTAGGATCTGAATAATCAGACATTAGATGCATATGGTGATAAAATCCCCAAACAACAAACTATATGTTGTCCCATTGCTCAGATAAAGAATGTCAGGCAATTTACTAGAACCCATTGCAAAATTTGGCAAAACCATAGCTAAATGATCTTCAACGGTATGGAAAATTTCAAGCTTACAGGAATTTCAACCCTAACACTCTACTCATAGGGTTCAGCCGTTATAGGTCAGGAGTTTATGCTTATTCATACATTACAAAAGATGGCACCTTATAATACTACTATTGATCTGTATGAAGGTTGCTGGATCAATCAGGTAGAAGACAAGATCAACAGAAAAAAAGCAACTTTCTTGCACGTCTACTTCTTCTGCAATCTCTTTTCTCAACAAGGTAAAACTAAAGGGTAAAAATGGCTGCTTATTTTTTTTTTTTTAATGCTTTACATCTATGCCATTGCCAGGCTAAACCAAAGTCCGAAGTTTGATCATGAATCCTAGAAGGGGATTCAATAAAATCCTACGGAACTTGTGCCGTTGCACTTAAACCCAGAAAACGATGCGGCCATGAAATATGAGCTGAATAAAGTGTAAACGTGCAATGCAATCTATGAAAATAGACAAAACAATAGAAAGGGCTTTTATTGTGATCCTGAACAATTGCAGAAAGTGAAAGAAAACGTACCTTCGTTGTGGGATAAAGAGTACTATTAGACAAAAAAAAATTTCTGATTATTGAGGGAAGAGAAATGGGAAATGATGCATTGATCCTAAAGCTGCGGTTGATCTATAGGTAGATATTTATAGCTATGGAGTGTTGGGAAGTTTAAACAAGAGAGAAAACAGGTTGGTCAATGCTTTAAGGCATGCAGGTTTCCTCGTGTCTGCTGTTGAGAAATACCAGGTACAGTTTAAGGCTTTGCCCAATGCCTACCTTCTTTGCACTACCTTTTTTCTCTCACTATGCTATTACTAGTAAATATAGTTATTTTTTTGCTAAAAATTTGCCGACTCTCAATTGGTACGTAGTGGGCAGAACTCTTTGTGTTGTAAAGCCTGCAAGGCCTCTTTTATACCCAAAGTTTGAACCAATCGCCTTATTATAGGTGGGCTCTCTCTAGACCCAAACTAGTGAAAAAAGTGGGGAAAGTGCAATGAAGTATCAGGTTTGAAATATTAATGCACAAACAATTTAAGGATTTTCATCATTCCAAAAAGACATGCGTAATCATGGTAGTGATACATTATGTAAAACCAGCATCTTGTAGTTTAAATCAAAACAAGTTCCCAATCCACTTAGATGTACATAAATTTGTTTACGTGCAATCAGATGTGAATGCACGTAACTTAGCATATACTTGCAGGCTGAATGGCTGATGATACGGAATAAATTGATATTTCTGACAGGCTGGCTTTTATGAAACAGATGCAATTCAAGGCACGTGTACAGAGTCAGGAGACATGGATATCATCTGAAGCAGGCTTGAATTTGAGAATGTTTCTTCCAATGCAGGTCCCCTCTTACTTCCTCCATCGATGCTTTCTTTTGCAGTGTGTATCAGCTCCTTTGCAACATCGATCATTCCAATTTTGCCATATCCACCAAACAATAAGCACCTGGTTGCTATATCTGCAACTATTTCTATTTCCTCTCTGCGAGTTATAGGCTGCTCATGGAAGTAAAGAGATGGATCCACTATTTCTTCTAGCCTCCCACTTTTGATTTTTTGCAAGGCTACTGTTGACATGTCCGAATATTTGGAGCCTGAAATCATCTCTAACAAAAACAGACCAAAGTCATAAACATCGTTTGTGTGAATATGAGGAGCTTCGTAGTTGTTGCATAACTTGGAACCATCTCTGGACCCAGAGCTAAGCAGTGCAAAACCAGCAACCTTGACTGAGAAATCCACATCAAGAAAGATATAGCCGGATGATTTGAGGCCATGGTGAAAGATAGGTGGAGAAATCTCATACTGCAAGTATGCTAGGACGCTTGCAGTTTCAGCAGCTATGCTCAGCCTCCTATACCAGTCCAGGCTGGATTTTTGCTCTCTGCAGCTATTATGCAGATATTCCTCCAAGGTGCCATTTGCGGGATATTCATAGACCACCATTAGGGTGTAACCAGATTCGATACAACATCCAAGGAGTCGAGCTAAATTCCTATGTAAAACAGACGACAAAAGCTCAATTTTGGATAGGACATGAATTAGGTCTCTTTCATTCTCACACTGCACCTTCTGCACTGCTATATGTGAACCATCCCCAAGGACCCCTGCATGAATTGCGCCGTTTGTGCCATCGACGAGCTTCTGACCTTCTTCAAATGCTTTCGTTGCTTCGTCCAGCTCTCTGTAACTAAACAATCTAGTCCTACAAGCTTTCCGAAATGATATGGTACTGTGATAATGAGCTTGATCCAGGTGAAAAGCACCTGGTTTAACAGGTCGTTTCAGTATGCAAAGAAATAAGAATAAGGAGGCAAGGATGAAAACCGGAGCAAGAACACCTGCATACAAAAAATGGCAAGACTTCAATTCTTACAGCAAGCTAAGTAGTTGAATTCATTCATTAGGATCTAAGATCTGGCATTCCAAAATCATAATGCAGTGAGGAGAAGTTTAACAAAATAATCTATCTCATGATAACATACCGGCTAAAATTACAAGTTTCATTCGACTATGTTTTGGTGGGCTGTCACATTCTTCGCCATATGCTTCTTGCCCCTCCTTAATGCAGGCTGTCAAAGGCGGATACAAAACATGGAGAATGATAACTGGTCAAATACTGTCATTTTAACTACAAAGCAGCCTAATTTGATCAGCCAAAATGCGATTATTATTACTGTTACATGCTTAATTTCGGTAATTTGCAGAATTTGAAATTACTTTACGGAAAAGTTGGAGCTCGGGAGGGGCCAACCTGAAGATGCTCAGGTGTATATAATATGCTTATCTTCAACAAGATGAAGAATATGCCTCCATAGATAAAGCCTTGGGTCTTTTACTATCAATGTCACGGAACAAGAAATTATGCACTTATCTTTCGAAAATTTTATAGAGTTGCAGCAATGATGAGTGAATGACTAAATCACTTGCCATTGGTGCAACAGAGTCACACCATTAAATCATAACTCCTTATTTTCTGTATACCCCAGACCGCACCTGGCCTGCATTCAATTGATTGAATAGAAAAGGGGAAATAGTAACCACCAAAACAATTGGAGACTCTACACTCTCGTTGGATTTACAACTTGTAATTCAAATGATGCAGCAAGTCTTAAGCATAAAATTTTGACATATTTGCGCTTACAACTTTTTCTAAATTTCAAGGATTATGAGAAAAAATAAGAATGGAAAATGATGATAGAGCAGAATGTGGATAATGCAAGATACTAATGATAAATAAATAAACTACTCACACTTCAAGCATCCAGTTCCATTTGCAAATCCATCACCGACAAACCCATCCTGACACGAGCACCTGATCCCTCCTTCAACTGTAGTGGCATTGACCATATCTGCATTGCTGGCACAAACTCTATCAGACGTATTTCTAGGAATTGCCCACTCCAGCTTAACCCCACGCTTTCCAGTGTTGGTTCCCCGGGAAACTACCCATGATGAAAATCCTCTGCATCCAAACTTGGAAAAGCTCGAAAACCCATCGCCAGAATGCCAAATGCTATGATCAGAAAGTGGATAACAACATGTAAGGGATCCACCAATGTCGCCATCACAACCAGGCAAGTCGTTTGTTTCACAACCTGCTTTACACAAAGAAGAGTCTTCACAATCATATAGACCTAACACATTGTCACCAGAGATACCAAAGTAGTCATTTCGTGTAAAACCGAAAGCATTCAAGTCGTTGTACTGACGGCAGCCGGAGCTTCCAGGAAAGTCTACAAGTATACCATCGGAGAAGAACTCGAGAACTCGATAGCTTTCAATGCCGATGTGGAGGTAAAGGGTAGATGAATTCAAGCAAGAAAGATGGAAAGCATTGGAAACTGAGGAACAAGAAGCGTTTAAACCAAATGGAAATGGTATTTTAAAACTGCCACATTTGTCATTGCACTGGTTTGGAAGCCAAAAAAGGGGTTGCATTTGCTGACGCTGTTGCAAAGACATGCCTGGTTGATTAAGAGATAAGAGGGTAAACAAAACTAAAAGTAGAGCTAACATTGCCTTGTAAACCTGTTGACTTGCCATTCGGAAACTAAAAGCTCTTTAAAGAATCACGTTCATGGCTTTCTCAAAGTGTCTGAATCTGAAATACTATAACACTTTAACGCTTTAACTAAAAAAACCTCCACCCATTTATCTTTCCCAAAGATGGGACAATCATGTTCAGACATTTCAATCAAGACCCACAAAAGAGGACAAAAATAGCCACGCGGCAAGATCAAAGGTTATGTTACTCTCACCTTTATTCTTTTAAGCATTCATATTTAAAATTTATTCAAATATAATATAATATAAAATTTTTTAAATATATAAAAAATTTAAAAAATTAAATATATTTATATTCTATTAACATATACTCGTATTAGACTTTCACCCCGAAATTCGAATACCATAGATGAAGGGTGGTGGGGGTGATGCGTAGGAGTGTGGCCATGGAAGTTGGGGAAGTGGAGAAGATTGGTCTGAGGAATGGGCTACAATTCGCACCCCATAGTCATAGGACAGCGTGCATTTTTACGTGAGGCCAGGGGGTGGGGGGATTACGATTAAAGTAGCTTAAATAATCGCAAACTCTTTCAATAAAATACATGATTTACCACTTTGTTTTCCTTAATCTATTCCTTTTATTATTATTATAGCTCACTGTAAGCACGATTTGCATGGTTTTTGAAGCTTCGGTAATCGCAAAAAAAAAAAAATTATGAATGTTAATGAATTGTTTGAGAATCACGGAATGTCATTATCTAAATCCAAAAGATTTCCAAACCCCAAATTTAAGCTGACGCGCTTTGGTGAATTAGGTACACTACAAGTTCCTCACTTCTCACTCTCAAGGATCTTATTTATTATTAAATATTATATTTATATAAATTTTAATATATTGATAATTTATATTATAAAAATTAATATATTTAAATTTTTATATAATATTTAATTATTTATTATCTTATATTTATATTATATAATTATATTATATTCATAATTATTAAATCTTTGCTGCTGCCGTGGTGCTTTCATACGGTGTTGGGGTTGGGCTTCGCGTTAATCCTGTATCCAAACGGGTGGTGAATTGATTTGGGCAATTTTGTCTGTTCTGTTCTGAGTTCCGCTGCAACTTCGAGTTTTTTGGATTTCGTTACGTGGCAAAATCCTGGAGCTTCTGAATAGAAAATAGTGAATAAAATAATAATATTTTCTTTTATCTTCGTAACATTTTTTTTATTATTTTTAATTTTATTAATTATATATTAACCCTAAATTATTTTAGTATATTATTGATTTTAAATTTCTATTTCAATAAGAGCAATTTATTCTTAAATTTTACTTTTAATTTAATTTATTATTAAAGAATTTTGATTTTCAAATAATGTGATTTCACCTTTAGTTATGTCTTGCACGTTGAAATCTAATGGAATTATTAAAATACTAATTATATTGAGTAAATTTATCTTAGGGATGATTTACTTTAAGGGAATGATTTATTTTATTTATAACAATTAGAAAAAAAATGCTCCTTTTTATCCATTTTGTGTGTTGATATTTGATTTTTTTTAATAAATTCAATTAGTCATTATTTTAAAAAATTTTGAAACTAGTGCTTTTGCAAATATTATGAAACTCCCTTTTAGAGTATCCAATTTTGAATCATAACACGCTTATACCACCAATCTACCCATGCATGAGTTGAATCTAATTATTATACCCATAAATAAATGATGAGCAAAGTGAGATCAAAACTATTTTTAAAAAATATATATATATATTTTTACTTTTATATAATAAATATAAATTTCAAAATTTTTAATAAAACAAATTTGTTGCAATGACTTAACTTACGATGTGAACTATCTTACACTTTTACGTCATGCTTATTTTAATAAGCGATTTACATTTTGAGTTGTTGCATTTATTATTAACTTTCATATATATCATAAATTTTTAATATCATTAAATTATATTATTAAAATTTTATTATTAATAAATTAAATTATATTATACGAAAAAATTAACGCCGCATGCAAATATAATGTATGCATGTTCAATATTATCTTGAAAAAGTGTAAAAATTAAGCTATGTATGCACTTACATAAGTGATTTAATTTATTAATAACAAAAGTTTAACGACGTAATTTGATAAAATTAAATGTTTATAACCTATTTGAAAGTTAATGTTAAGATCAATGACATAAAATATAAATTATCTTATTTTAATGCATGATTAATTCAAATTCAAATATTTATTAAAACCAATATCAATTATCTTTATTATCTTTTGATAAGTTCTAATTTCAAGGCTCAATATGATTCATTTGAATTCCATATATATTATTTTAAATTTAATTTTTTTTTCCGACCATTCCAACGTCAAACCATATATGCCATCTATATTTTGTAATTTTTAATTATTTTTGTGTCAATTTCTTTTTATATCAATTAAATTTAAGTCAAAATTATAAATTAATCATGAATATTTTTTATTTTAAATATGTTTATTTGGCTTCTATAATTTAGTTACAATTCAATTTAGCTTAAATTATATTTAATTAAAACTAATTCAAAGGTTTATTCCACTTCAACATTATAAATTAGTTTACTTTGACACATTAAAGAATTGAATTTGAAGGCTTGTTAACTCTTCAATAATTTTATTTCCTTTCACTCCTTTATTATTATTATTATTATTATATTGAATTAGTTTGTTTCTAGCTTTCATTTGATATAATTTTTATCTATTATAATTTAATTTAATCTTATATTTATGGTGTTTAATTCGATTATAACAAACATTGAGTAGAGGCTTTATTTATTTATTTATCTTTGTTTAAAGTTGTGCAACTTGACATAGAAATAAAGAAACATTCTCTCCTTTGGATAATTAAATTCTTTCTTAGGGTTATGATTATGGGTTCGGTGAAAATTATAATCTGATTTGATGGAAGAGATGGTTTTTTTCTTCCAAGATTTCTCTTTAAATGGTGTATGACGTGTCCCTCCCTGTTGGTATATTCTTTTGTAAGTTTTATTATTGATTTTTTTTTCTTTTATCAAGCCCATTTATTGATCTAATTTCGCTTTATTCTTTCTTTATTGCCATCACACACATAACATTACGTTTATGTATATTATCTTAATATATATATATATATATATTTAATGCCACAGCACATTCTTTTTAAAAGATATAGTCTATAAATTTTATTTTATTGCTTAATTTGAAGAGAATATATTTATTATGTAATTTTATTATTTAACGTGAATATAATTTTAATAATTTTTAATTATTTATTATATATTTTAAATTGATATTTTAATTATTATTTTTATTGTTATAGTAATTCACTTTAATATTGTCATTAATTTTTATTTTTAAATATATTTTTATTATTATTTTTAATTTTATCTT
>JBBYHM010000006.1:2557761-2568325 GCA_038381775.1 Adansonia rubrostipa | reverse complement strand
AAAAAAAAAAAAAATCCTTTGTCTTTCTTTTTTCTTCGTTAAAAGTGCCGTATCTCTGCCCTGGCATGCCAGCATCGGCGTCGGTTTCCACACAAACAGACGCATAATCGAATCAAGAAGAATAGAACATGGTCCAATAAAACAACTGCAAAACGTTTTCAAATATTTTCCTTTTCTCTCTTTTGTCTGTGTTTCTTTTCTCCTTCTGTTCAGATAAATTGAGTAATTAAGGAATAAAAAGAAAAAAAAAAAAAGAAAGAAAAACCCAAAGGTTATCTAACAAAATCATCATCGTCACCTCTGCCAAACAGCAAAAGGACAAGAAACGATGATGTTTTTAACTCAGGGAACAAAAACCCAGTAGAGCGAGTGAGTCAACTCGTTAGCCTTTGGTCGTTGACGGTGACGATGACGATGGATCTCGGAAGACCGCGGTCAAGCCAGGCCCGACTAGTGGGAGACTATATACTGGGTCCGAGAATCGGGTCGGGTTCATTCGCGGTAGTTTGGAAGTCGAGGCATAGACAGCATGGTTTGGAAGTAGCTGTTAAAGAGATTGATAAGAAACTTCTGAGTTCTAAAGTCAGTGAAAATCTGCTAAAAGAAATTTCCATTCTCAGCACCATTCATCACCCCAATATCATCCAATTTTTCGAAGCCATTGAGGTCTTTCCTCCTTTTTTTTTTTTTCAAAAAAAAGTTTAAATTTAATTAATACCATCTCCTTTTTAAAAAATTGAATTATTTTATGATTGATTAATCTGTAAGTAATGCTTTGGCAGACTGAAGATAGGATATTTCTAGTGTTGGAGTATTGTGATGGAGGAGATCTTGCCGCTTATATTCATCGATATGGGAAAGTGTCCGAGGAAGTTGCCAGACATTTTATGAGACAATTGGGTACTATATTTTGAATTTTATAATTTCTGTTACAAATTTACAATGTTTAGATGATTGGTATTTACTTTTGAACCCCATTAATAGTAGCACCAACTTTTTTTTTTAAACTATGTGGTGTTTGAGGCAAATTCATAATTGGGTTTTTGTTTTTGCTTTATAATAATTATTTAGATAGATGCTCTTCATTGCAGTGTTTAGGCAAAGTGGGTTTTAGTTGGGAACCTCATAAAACTGTTAAAAGAAGAAATTGTTGCTGGTTTAATACTAATTGAAAAATTGCTGGTTTAATACTAATTGTTTTTCAATTAAATGTTTTATAGCTAGGCAATGGTTTTTGCAATCTTAGACTGATGGACATTAATTTTTTCCTGTGCAATTTATAGCAAGATGTTCTTAATTACAGTGTTTAGGCAAATGAATATGATGCCAAACTTTGAAATTTACAACTTTTCTTTTTCTCTTTTTGGCTTTTCATTTTCATTCTTCAGTTACATATTTAGAATTGAATGTCGAAGTACTTTTTTATAGTGGTTGGGGCAATTGGGCGTGGGATCAACTTTTAAATAGCTTTTGGCTGTTCAAGTTCAAACATTTTAATGCTATATAAGCTGTTGGTTAAGGGAGTATGCTGTAAACGTTTCTTCACAGAACCACATTTTATTCTCCTATCTCCAATGTTTACCTGTTTACATAAATTTGCTGTTTGGCTTATCGAAATATTCTGAAAGGCCCTAATTTGTGGACTATCTGGTGCAGCTGCAGGATTGCAAGTTCTTCAAGAAAAACATCTTATTCATCGGGATTTAAAGCCGCAGGTGTGGTGCTTGATTATCACAGTTTAATTGTATATTCATTTGGTCGGACGTTGATTTTCTCATTAGATTGTGTTATTCTATGCCATGAAGTCAAATTTAGATAATCTATTTGAGAATCCATAGTGCAGACCATGTTGTTTGGATTGAGAATATATAGTTTAAAAAGGATCCAGATACTTTTCTCTTGTTGGACGTGAGTAGATCAATATTAACTGGCATCTAACATCTGTTGTTTTCTTGTAGTGAAGAATGGATCTTTGGTTTATCAATTCATTTCTTTATATTTGTTGTAACTTTGCAGAACTTACTACTGTCAACTAAAGGAGCAACTCCGCAACTGAAGATAGGAGATTTTGGTTTTGCAAGGTAAACAGATTAATTGGCCTTTTAGAAATTGGGAAAGACTTAGTTCATAGACATTGCTTGACTTCGAAATGTTAGGTTGCCTTTGATACTTCTGCTGGAGAGTTCTTTTTTTTTTTTTTTTTTCTCCTTCTTTTCTCGGTTTCTTAGAATGGAAAAGTCCATTCCCTCCATATGCACACTGATGCCCCCTTCCCCTCCCACCACTCCCCCAACAAAAACAAAAAAACTGTCAAAGCCTATCTAGAGAAATGTGTTCCATGAAACATCTGGTCAGCCATGTTCTCATGTCATGATTCAAAATAATATAATCAAGGTTATGAATTAGATATTATTTAATGTTTTGACCTATGTTACCTGGACTCAAGTAAGTGCTGATATGGTATGTGCCTGAAATGGATATAATCATTTTTTTTTTCTAAGTTTTTCCATGTATTTAGAGGGACCATACCCCCATACCCATGTCCAAATATTTGCTGGATAGGTTCTGGACACTGGTGCTTTAGGAAAATGGAGGGTCCAGGTAGCATAGATTTTGACACATGCATTGTTAGTTTTTCAAGTCAAGCTGCTGATGCACCTTGTATCCCAGATCCCTGACACCCCAAGAATTGGCTGATACACTGTGTGGTTCACCATTGTACATGGCTCCTGAGATTATTCAGAGTCAGAAGTATGATGCAAAGGTGAAACAACTACATGGCTTTTACTCCCACCCCCTCTGTTCCCTTGTTTTTTCTTTTGCTATCTTTTACATGAATGTAACAATTTATGCAGGCTGATTTGTGGAGTGTTGGCGCAATCTTATATCAACTGGTCACTGGGAAGCCACCATTTGATGGCAATAATCCAGTACAGGTTTCTAAGAAGAGTAATCCATTTTGCTTATTATCAAGCCTTAAATGCTTCACATATTCATTGTGATTCTCTGTCATACACAGCTGTTCCAGAATATATTGAAATCCACTGAATTGCGGTTTCCAGAAAGTGCCCTCGACGAATTACATCTAGATTGTGTGGATCTTTGCAGAAGCCTGTTACGTCATAATCCAGGTACTGCTGGCTACTATTGTGCAGGTTTATGTGCTTTATGCATATGTGTTCACCCTAAAGTGGTTATTATGCAATGATTTTGAGTTTGAGTTCTTATATTAATGACTATGCTAAAAAATATGAAAATTTGACATAATGCTTGCAATTTGCAAATATTTGGGGTTTTTTACTTGTACATCCTTTAATATAAAATTTATCTTTAATTTTCAGTTGAGCGTCTGACATTCAAGGAATTTTTCAATCACAAGTTCCTTAGAGATTCAAGGTAAAAATCCTCTTTTAGTACATTAGATGCTGCCTGATTTGACATCCTCTATGTTAAGTTGTTTAGCAGTCAAAGCGATTCGAGCTACTTGGATTGAATTCATTTGTATCATTATCTGTAGCAAGAAGGTGGATCTTGAGCTGGTTTCATCACGTCCACAATTAAAATCAGTGGCTGAGGAGTTTGATTCTTCTGCCTCTGAGAAAAAGTCTCAGTTACTATCTGGGCATCCCATGGACAAATCCAGCAGAATTCCGAAATCTGCTAGTTCATCTGGACATAGTATAGTATTACATACATACGAGCATGGGTGTTCATCCAGTATCAAAGGTGCTCATGGGGCCATGCCACTTATTGTATGTGATAACAAAGGGAAATCTGTTGACTACCAATGTTCATTAGATCAACCCAGAGGTGAGTTCTTGTGCTAAAGGGTGCTCCCATTTATGCTTTTTTCTTTTTTTCATTTTTTAATCCTCATTTTCCCTTGCATGACTTGTAGCTGACTCAATGGAGTCTATTGAGAAAGAATATGTTCTAGTTGACCCTCATTTTACATCAACGGAGACTTTATCGTATTACCTTGAGGCATCCTTTCAAGATCATTCAACTAGTAGGTCTTGGAAGTGCCAAGCAAAGAAGAGTGACCAGGAATCAGCAGTTTCTGTGGAAACAAAGGAGACTGCTGGGAGTTCTGCTGGTTCTGCGAATATTTCACAATTTCAGTTGTCAGATCCACAGGCAATATCATCTGCATTTGATATGTCAAGGGAAGTTCCGATACATAGCATACCGCACCCCTCAACTAGACTGCAGTTTTTGCACCAGTATGCAGAGGCTATTGCTGAACTAGCTCAAGAAAAGGTGATCTTTTCATTGTCTTATGCTGAATAAATACAAAGTATATTTTGCTGACTGATAATGGCATGGCCAAGAATGCCATTGACATTCTATTTCAAGCAGCAGTTTGTACCTTGTAGAGGAAAAGCTAAGAAGTCAGTTTGTCCCCATTTATAGATACCACTGTCCCATACGAGGCCTTAGATGATTTGGCTATTCAAACTTGCTGGTCAACTCTTGAAAAAGCCTACTTGTTTTTTTTTTTTGATGAAAAATTCTAAATGCTTTAGCTTTTGCAGTTTAGGAACATTAGTTGCAATACGTAGCCATTATGGCTGTATGTCCACTATAATTGCACTCTGATGTAAAGGGCAGTTAGGCTCATTAAATTTTAGCATGTGTATGTTTCATTCATAGTTTAGTGGAAGTCTGTTAATTTTCTAAAAACAACATTTCTGTTACTGTTGTTGCAGATTACGTTCTTGGCTAATTTGCATTCTAGTAGTAAGGCTTCTGATATGCTCAATTGCTTTGAATAGAACATCTCTAACAGCAGTTGGCTGCAGTATAATGCAGGACTGTTTCTAGAATCATTTTCGGTTGAACTTGTTGTCTTGGCTATATGGAAGAAAGCTCTTCGGATCTGTAGCTCTCGGATGACCTCTGCAGCAACAAATGAATTCCCTGGAAGCAGTTCAGCTGATGAACTGACCCAGGTAGAGGGTAGTGCAGACATGTCTCCAAATTCAGAATACAATGTAGATTCAAGCGGGCCTTCATCTGCTTGCGTCCAGGCAGAGCAAGGGTTTATTGTTGCATACGATCGTGCTGAGAAGCTATCATGTCATCTTCGAGATATGAATGGTTTGGCTGTCAATCCGAAATAATACTTTGTTTTTAACTTATTCTTAATTGAGTTTTTTTTTTTATTGGTCTAAGGTATCTGTCAAATAATTGCAGCTACTGCTGAGATGCCTGATGCGATGGAGATAATATATCAAAAAGCACTTACTATCGGGATAAGTGGGACCGTGAGTAACTTGTGTCCCCGTTATCATTTATTTTCTTCGCCCTTCGTAGTTAGCGACTAAAGAAAAAGGGTTTTTTTGGTTCTTTTTTCTAGGTAGATGAGTTCATGGAGAAAAAAGATGGTGCAGCAGCATCGTACTCTAAAGCAATACTTTTACTTTCATTTATTATAGGAGAGGCTGTGAATCTGCCATTGAACCCACCATTTTCATTGACTCCTGCCAATAAGAAGCGGATTCAAACCTACATTAACAACTTGCAGAACCATCAATCTCGGTTGCTAACATCATCACCATTTCCTAAGCTGTCTGCAGACTCCCCCAGCAAGTCAAAGAGTGCTTGCTTGTGCACGGATTTTGAATAACTCCAGGGAGATGTTCAAGTTGTGTTTTCTTGACAAGGGTATGAAGAAAGACATGTCTGGTAATGACACTATAAGGATAGACATGGATACATGTGATATATATATATATATATATGTGTATGTATAATGTATAGAAAAAGTGTATAACAGACTAATGGGAGTGCTCATGTAAATAATAATATTCTTTCTCTTGATGGACTATAAATCTGAAGAGAAATTGTAACCTGTACAGTCTTGTTTACTATATATATCGAATTCTTTCAATGAATAATGTTGGAGCTCTTCCATTTCAAATAATGCATAATTCATGGATTTCGTCTGGCCTGACTGTCGTTATTGGATGTTGATGGATTGTTGGACCTACCTCATGCCGATACTCGCATTTTTTTGGAATTGGGGTCTATAACCATAGGTTTCAATGCTTGAAATCTTGTAGCACTTTTCAATTAGAGCCTATTGATTTGTTTTGTAGAAAAAAAAAATGTCACTGCCATTTGGCTTTCGATAACGAAAGTACTTCAGCATTGTTCTTGTTTTCTCCCTTTTTTTTTTTTTTTTGAAATGATAACAAAAATTATGTTTGACATTGTTGTCTTCAAAACTTGAAAATGAAAATAAAATCTTCAACAATTGTTGGAAACGGAGACTATTTTTTTGGTTTCCGTTGTATTTAGAGACATGTTTTCATACCACATTCTCCATAGGTGAATACTATCTTTGCATTAAAATAATATTATATAATTTTTCATAATTATGATAAATAAAAAAAATATTATATTCAATATAAAATAATAAATAATTAAAAATTGAATACTTCAAAATTAAGATATAACTTTATTGAATATAAAATAAAAACATACAATATATTGAATATAACTAAAAATTATTATCATTTACCACGGTGATGGAATTTTTTAGCTTCACAAGAAAAATTAAAAGCTATTACATGTCCTTACTATGTAGTTAAAAAAATAATAAATAAATAAATGAGACATGTTATAGTATTTTAATACTGCTTGTGAAATTAAAAAACTCTACTATCGATATACTAGATAATTATCAAATAAATAATATGAAAAATCTAAAAATATAACATTATGATATTATATAATTTTAAAATTATATTTGCAATAACTTATATAACAACAATACTTATCAAAGACGTTTATAAAGTTTTGGAAAACAAAAACATAAAACAAGAAATAATACCAACACCAATACCAATAGGACCGATCCTCATGCAAATCTTTGGAGAAAAGAGGCCAAATCAAAGGCAATTCATTCAGATTCAGTACTTAATTAATGCTTCTATTTCAAAGGAGTTTTTAGCTGCAGTGGCAAATACATAGTCTAGGAAAGCAAATAAGTTTTGGAAGATAATATTAGTACACAACACCACCTACACGAAAAGTCTCGTGAGCTGCAATGCCAAGTCTTTAAAATCAACACATGAAAAGGAAGATAAGATATGGGGGAAAAATAAATTACAGATTGCATGCAACATAAACAAGCTTTCTCCCTACGGTAATTTGCATGCAATAGGTGTAAAAGTCAAGTTGAAGCTTCCCCTTCCAAGCGTAACCTCTTGGGACCTTTCTCTTCACCTTGACTGCCGGTGTTCATCACTCTGTTTTCCTTGGCTTCCACGGAACACCTTTTGTAAGGTTTAAATCCTATTCGGCTGGCCTTAAATTTTGGATGTCCTAGTCCAATCGTCAGTAGGCCATCTTCCACATTGTTGTTCTCATCCCTAGTTAATGCATTTTTCTCAACTTCTTGATGGTCAGGACAAGAACCCCACGTCTTGCAGTTGAGGTCTAAATTTGATGTCTCTCCGCCTTTCTCATCTAAATTTTGTTTGTCTTCACCAACATTTTCCTTTTGATGCCCTTTATTCTTGCCGTCGTGTGGAGGAGAAAAGCTTTGGGGCAGTACCTCTCTAGAGAAGAGGGCTTGAAAAGCCAGTCGCCCCTGACAAAAAAGATACTAACAATTAGGTAGCGGAGCCATCTAGGTGACAATGTTACAATACAGGTAGAATTCTAATCAAGTTAAATCTACACGGGAAAAGACACATCAACTCACCTCTTCAGATACCTCCTTCCAAGAATCACTCAGGTTGCTACTGGTTCTACTACGACGGTTACATTCAACGTGTGGATGATTTCCATCAGCTCCTTTTGAATCTTCCTTGTCTTTCTTATGCTTTTCTAACACATCTGTCCCTACATCACTACTCGAAGTTGTATTAGAACCACATGAGGAACGATCAACTTGCTTCTTGTTCTTTGTTTTATTTGCATCCTGAGGCTCAATTGCTTCGGCAGCCATCTCATCACTGGTAGCTTTCACTCCACTATTCACTTTAGCATCTCCTCTCTCTTTACAATCTGACGATGATGACGTAGGTGATTTAGATGCTGGATTTTGACCTTGCAAAGCTTCAGAGTGTTCAGGTTCTAGTTGTTCATCCTGCATGGATGGATCTTGATCAATATTATCTTTTCTTTTTGCAGCTGGAGCTTGACCATTCTCCATTGGTGGAACAGCAGCGGTAGATGCAGAAGCACAGGTAAAGCCAGCATGCAAAGGAGCACATACAGGAAGCAGCCCATGGGCAGCCCACCATGCAGTGGCAGCTGCTACTGTTGCAGCAGCAATTGCAGCCATACTTGGAGCAGAGTTCATTTGTCTCGATGGGAAACCCCCTAGGCCACTCGCAGGAGAATCAGCAGAGCTTTCAAAATTTGCATATGGCCAAAATGTAGCTGCAAAGCTTGCTGCAGCATGAGCAGCTGGATTCTGTAACAAAGTAGATATAATGAGACTGGAAAAAGTGGAGGAGACCTGTAGAAATGATTGATAGTCCTCTTGATTGGGACGAACATTTGTGAATGGAGTATGAAAAGGTGCAAATGCCTGCTGAGTAGATCTTGGTGCATTATTCTGATGTTCAGTAGTAGCAGATGCAGCTGGATTTGCAAACAGGTTAGGTTGTCCACGAACATCAGCCATAGGGTGAAATACAGAATCCTCAAATGGCATATCCATGGAAGGATTTTCAGCAAATGTTCCCAGGCTTCCATCCAGAACATGCACAGCAACATGCCGGGGATAATTTTGAGTTGCTTGCATCTCATCTGCACATAAAGCACCGTCCAAATCATCCTTTCTTTGGCCTTGAGCTGGTTTCTCATATGAAATGAAAGAATTCTCGATGTTTGAAGCCTTACTTGTACCATTATCCTGAATTTTCTGTCCGACATTAAGTTTTATAAGCTTTGTAAATTTCTTTTAAGTTCAACAATGACATAGAATTCATGATTATCATGATTTACTACCTCTTTTAGTGAAGGTACAAAATCCTTAAATGTGCAAGAGTTTCTTAGCGCTGCAGATGTTTGTATAAAATTCTTGTTCATGGAAGACACGGAGGAGTTGTTTGCTTCATGGAGAAGGGTAAAAACCTCAGAGCAACTCTCATCTTGATTTTCTTTCAGATTTGTAAGCTTTTCATCTCCATTAGGTCTCTGACAAACAAGATTATATGAAACTTAGGCTACAAAAAAGAAAAAGAACATAATTAAGGGCGTGACTGAAGTAGGTGAGGAAGAGAAATTAACCTCTGGAAGTGGTTCTTTCTCCAAGTCCAACACTTGGTTGCAACGTAGAGAAGATATTGGCGTTTCACATTTTCCATCCTTAACTCCCTCCTGTACTATGGTAGCAGCATTTGTTTTTCGAGGATAAGGGTTGCTGGGTTTTCTTTTAGGTCGTGGAGGTGGAATTTCTATGTCAAGAGCTTGACCTATTGGTACGCCTTTAGCAAGTGCCTCCTTCTCTAACTGAGAATGGAATATTTGTCAATAGTCTCAATGAAATGAAAGTGCAGAAAAAGAGAAATGTTTCTACTTAATGACAGCGCCAATGTATTATCAATCTAAAGTGTGACACTAAAATATATTACAGGAATGACATAACTGAAGTTGGCATTCATTAATTTATTTTCTCTGGAATTATTGTAAAGAAGGAGATGAAGTTGTTTTTCTCAAATGAATGCAACATGATAAAATCTAACCAGAAATCCAGAATAATAATAATAATACCAAATATTATCATGAAATAAGAACTACAAGTATATTATTGCTCTAACATCTACTTATATCTCGTAAAGAAGGTTCATACAAAATTTTGTACTCTTATTGTCAATAACATGGGCTGTTTTATATGCGTTAGATTTACTGCTTCTCACCAAATATTTAAAACCCATCAACAAAATTTGTAGAAAATTTTTTTTACCCAGCCTTTGGAAAGTATGTAAACAACTGTGTCCTTCAAATCAGCTAAGCTCTTTCCAAAAAGTGAATCCTGTAAACCACCTTGAAAGAGTTATCTACATTTTTTTCAGTCTTTTAAATCTGTCATTTTTTCTCTCAGGACTCCTGTGCTATATAACATTTGACTGTAGAGACATACACACGGGCCACAGTTGAACATACATAAATGAATATTGACTAAATAAAAAAAAGGGGGCTGGTTTAGCCGAGCAGTCATTTCTGCTTTGGCTAAACCAGCCCCCATTTTAACTAGGAGAAAAACTTTAAAATGTATACATAGAGGGAGAGAGAGAGGATTAATCTATTTAGATGGAAAGAAAATTACCAGTGGTCTCTTAGGAATCACAGTCTTAAGTTCTGCATAAATAAGTTTAATCTTCATAATGCCTACTTATCCGTGTAACGTGAATCAAACCATCCATGATTTTCTTTGTCATGTAAAATTGAGATCATTAAAGTGTTATGGTTAGGACTTCAGACTGAAGAAAGCAATTCACAAAGCTTTACCCGTAATAATCTGGTAGGACTTCAGACTGAAGAAAGCAATTCACAAAGCTTTACCCGTAATAATCTGGAACAATCTTCATTTGCTTACCCT
>JBBYHM010000006.1:2531528-2545881 GCA_038381775.1 Adansonia rubrostipa | reverse complement strand
CAGATGCTTTTACTTCTACTACAGGCTGCAGCCCGTCGATAACTGGAACTTTATATTTGCATGCATCACTTTCTCGCTGCCCAAGCCACGCTTGAGACTCAAAACTCCATAGTGATAACAGTGAATTTAAAAAAAAAAATAAAAAACCTCGAGTTGAGAATCGAGACCTATCTGTGGAATCCATGACGTCTCTAGTGAATGTACCTCGCCGGATTAAACTCTACGTTTAAAAAGCACATCATCCACCGAAAGCTAACCAAACCCAAATCCAAACCCTTTCATGACCATAGTAGAAAATGAAAGACATACACATCCCATGATTTTCGACGTTTTTTTCATATTATTTTCCATTTTTTTTCCGGAAAACACGCACGAATGGAAAGTGCAGTTTGCTGTTGAGACCACCACACGTGCGCTCAGTGATTGAGTAGACAAACTCTTCACGTCATCAACAACCTTTTTTTTTTAATTGACTTTGTAAGTTCTTTCTTTTTGATCAATGAAGATGATGATGATGATGTTGTTGACCAAGAACCAAGGGGGAGGGGGGAATGGATGACTACTGGTCAAAGATGGGGATATATCTGTTTTGCTTTGATCGATTGTACGGCGACATGGAAGGAAGTATATGAAGAAGAAGGTGAGGTAATGTAGAGCCAGGGGGGGGCCCAAGAAGATGAAATTCTTAAGTTACGATTTTCCAAAAACACAGGTTTTATGACGAGATCCCTCTGTTAAGGATACCGGATGCCATACTATCTGAAAACGAATCAAGCTCTGATTGTGACCCCACTTCACCCTCCTGCTTTAGGGACATCTCAATAAACCGAGGTTTTAAGCCTTAATCATTTCAGTAGTCTCCTACCAAACCCAGAAAATTATTTTTTATAGTATTTTTGTAAGAAGATTAGAGGTAATGAGTAAAAAAAAATAGGATGTTAAACCGGTGAATTCCAACTATCGATTTAATATGTGATTCAATATAAATAAATATTTAATAAAAAAGTTAAATAATTAAATCTCATTCTTTTCAAAAATGAATTTAAAATTGATTTAATTTTATATTTTTATTCAATTCAATCCATATTTGTTTTGATTTCAAACAACTTGGTTTTTATATATCTTTTGGATCAAACTCCTCTTCTATGCCCAATTCAAACATATGGAACAGTTGAATTAGTTTGATTTTTTATTCACCTTTTAGAGGTAGATTTTTTTTTCTCTATATTGTGATTGATATTTTTGATAAAGAAAAAGAGGTGGTCAGGTTCTTTGTTTTCGTTGGAATTTGTAGTGAAAGACTCTGCATATATATTACAATTGTGATGCATGATCGACCCTCCATTTTCTTCATAGGAATTTGAAGAATGGTGAGATTCACTTAATGAGTGTTTCTGATTAAAACTTGGTTAAAATATTATTTTTTAAAAAAATTATTTATATTTTATGTATTAATTTTATCAAATTTGGTTAAAAAAAATAATATGTTAATTGTAGATTCCTCTACTTAAATATCATTTTATCATTTCATGCTAATCAATAATTCCCTTTCAATGTAAAAGTGGATTGTTAATGTTTACACCTTTTAAGTAGACTTAGCATTCGTGTATTTTTATTATATTTGTATATTTTATGGTATCATAATCATTTTTAAAACTTTTTATATTTATATCAATTTTAATATGTTTATAATTCATATTAGATAGATTTTAATAAAGTATTTATTGTGTGTCTTGTTTTTATAATTTTATACTTGTCATAATCGTATAATGATATCAAATATTATCAGATCTACTTTTAAGCATGGCAAATCAATCTAACTTGTTATCCATTAATACAGTAACTATGTTCTTTTAAGAATTCTATACGTAATTGAAGATTTAATAATAAAATTAAAAAATATTTTCAGATCATTGAATATTGTTGAAGAAGGGTTTCTTAGTTATAAATTTTATTCATCAAAATTGTTATTTAACATTTGAACAAAAAAAAAATCCTATTTAAAATGAAAAACTCTAGTTTCAAGGATTAATTAAAAGTGGACTCTAATGCACACAAACCCAATGTCATGAAAAATATCATATTGCATAAGTTTTCATATATTTTTTATTAATTAAATAATGATTAAAGTTGAAAAAATAAATTTTGGTCAAAAAAAATTTTATCCCAAAACTGGGCTAATTTGAATTGAACGTATTAAGTGAATAACGTGATTTATAAAATAAATCTTATCTCTTAACGTGGGATGAGAGAGTCGCATCACTTAACAAAACAGAAACTTCAAAAAATAAAAATAAAAAAGATTTAGAAAAACAATGGGAGGAAAACGAATACAAGGATGAATAGGGATTTGAAGGCTTGGTTTCATGAGGGGACGTAGTCAGTTGCATTCCCATGTCACCTGGCCATCAAAGTGGGGTAGACTCGAATGTGCAATAGTACTACCGTCGTACTATTTTTATATATTATAATTTTATTTAAATAATTATATATTTTATAAAAATTTTAATAAATCAATAATAATTATTTTTTTTGTATCTTAGTTATGTTATGTTTAAAATTATAATAGTGATCGAGATTTTAACCTACGTGGAGACTCTCAACATTGCAAATTAATTTTTAATAAAAATTAACCAAATTTGAATAACATTAATAATATTCTTCGGTAGTTAAACTCCATCAGGTGCATATTGCAATCCAGAACTTAGGTTGCAATGAACATATTATGATAGAATTAACTCTTAATCATAGCGATAATGGCCGCAGCATCTAACTCAATTTCCAGGTTTTAACATTCAGTTGTTTATCAAGCATTAACCCATCCCTAAGTGCTCGAATTTCATCTAAGGCATCAGTACCTTTTCCTATAAACTTTGAAGATCCAATAATCTATTTCTCTTCATGATCCCTGATGATAAACCCAGTAGCTATCTTTTCCATGATTTTTTTTTTTAAATAAAGGATCGATCGTATTGAGCTTGTACCAATCCTCTATTTGAAGGTTCCATTTTACAACAACTAAAGAAAGAAGGTAGTTTCTAATGTCTCTATAAATCATAGCAAAAATTCCTTGCCTTTTTCCAAACTTTCTTCGCTGATATCATCTCTATTTCTCTTATCCTTAAAAATTCTATGATTCCTGTCAAGCAATTTTCCCAAAGGATGTGAATAACGTTACTAATGTTAATATATGGTAGCAGTTGGTAAAACAAAACGTAAGATAATGCCAATGATAATCTGGGAAAGCGTGACTAAAATAAGCTAATGCCAATGATAATAAATGGAGGTGCGAGATTAATCGGCTTAAGGTTGAATATGCTGGTTCGTCGTCCTTTCCAATGAAACATTCACTTATTCCAAAATCTGAGACCAATATTCCCTTTGGATCTATTATTATATATTAATTTGTTTTTAAAATGGTTGGAGTTGCCCGATGCTGTAGCTCCAATGCACTATGTTTGAATCCCATTCTACATTGCTAGTTACTATGTTCTTAGAGTATGAGCTTAGTTTGGGTTTATGGAGCCAGTAAAGAAAAGAGGTTTTACGTGTTGAATAGAAGAAAAGCTTTCTTTTATGGGTTGTTCCAGCATTCTCTACTTTCTAAGAGCATGCAAACTCTACAACTTTGAAATTAATATCTTCTAACTTTTTTTTTTCTAAATTTTTTTTTTCGTAACTTTTAGTTTAGCACTGTTCAATTAATTAGCTGTCAGATTTGAACTTCTAATTGAAGCATACTTAAGTGTCACATTAATCCTGAAACAGCCAACGAAGGAACCTCATAACATAGAAGGAGGTTAGTAGCAATAAAATTAATGGAGATCTATTAGCCGTTTGATGTAGCTTTGGATAGGGGATGTAAAAAACCGGGTGATGCTTTTGGATTGGGGCTGACCGATGGACCCTGGGGAAAACGGAAACGGAGAAGGCAGTAAAAAAAGAAGCAACCCGCTGACTGACTTCTACAATGGGGAGGGTGATTTGTCCCTGGCACGGATTTCCTTTTGATTCTTTTTTGTCACATGGGGATGTGTGCTTTTGAGCAGCTGCCGCTGCTGCACACTTTTTTTGTATTTGCAGGTTGCATTGCAGCTCTCCGTTCTCAGCCTCTCTGCAACCCCACATCACAATTTTCGGTGTGCAACGTGGGCTTGCTCTTTCATCAAACTATAACCGTTTGACTTTGCTTATTTCCGTCAAAACCCTCCGCGGGGCCCTTCTTCGTCGTCTTCTTGCCTTTGTATTTTGTATCTTTTTTCCCTGTACTGTATCCATCATTAATATATACCACGTCAGGTAAATCTGCTTTTTCTAAATAACCATTTTTCACTCCATTAGTCATAACATGTTTCGATTTATTTGGACATTTATATGTTTAGTTAACAAGGTTTGTAACTGTAAGTCAGGGTCAAATCTTTCATAATTTCTTTGAACCATGAAAGTTTTCGTATTTCGAATGATTGTTTTCTTTCCATGTCTATTAATATTATACAATCATGATACTTATAAATTTTAGATTTACAAATGATAAACATTAAATTTTCATATAATAACACAAAAATTTGTATACTAACCAAAAGTGGATGTTGAAGACTATTTTTTGTTCATTAAAATTTAGAATCCACCCATCATTTTAAAATGGCAAATGAAATAGCATGAGAGTGAGGGGAGATCAAACTCTTATCTTAACTGATTAATTTTTTTTTATCACCAACTATCGTCAAATCTAGGCAAAATATTAGAAAAGATTTTAAATATTAAAAAAAAAAATGCAGAAATAGCCATTAAGAATTTAGGATATGGTCATGAGTTTGCACTGCAGAGTCATAGTTGTTGAAGGGTTGCGAGTGGAGAGTGATGAAACATCCATGTCCAAGTATACGGACCCCCCCTTCCTCCAAAGTCAATATAAAACGGGTGCATCATTCACAGATGTGTGCAATCATGAGATTTAGATTTAGCTGGTTATACACCCAAATTTTCGAACTTGATGGAAAGCCATAGCTTAGCTTAGCTGTTAGCTCCCCTACTCCGGGACATGTTGCCTCTCAATTGGCCCCCACACCCAATAATATTTTACTAAAACAAGAAAAAAAAACTTGGAAGGAGCTAAACAAAAATGAAATATTATTACGAAATAATATTCATCATTTTAACAAGTAAGAAAAGAAATAATTAGTGATAAACATGGCAAATTTTTTAAGTTAAGCTGTTGACATCAAGGGCTCTCAGCTCTGTCCTGAATTGTCTTTCTGGTGCAAAACATTGCTTGGAATGGACAGTGGAAGATCCTTTCTTCTGTATTCCTAAAAGCCACCCCCTTTTCTAACTTTTTTCTCTGGCTTTTTTTTCCTTCTTTTTCTACCCCCTACTATTCTCTTCAGGGAATCAAGTCGGCTGCCTAATGACCATTTTTTACCGATTGAATTTAGCTGAATATTTGATGAACTGCTGCTGATATTTCATCTGCTGATCTTAGCTTGCAATCGTCCTCCATCTGCCATTACCATTTCCAATACACACTCCACAAATGAACACAACAAAACCAAAAAAAAAGGAAACAAGACAAATGTTTGAGAAATCTTGGAACTAGGGTTTTGAGCCAGGACTTGTTCAAGAGTTGAAGACCAAGTTTAAAAACGAAACAAAACTTCCAAAATAATAATAATAATAATAATATGTTACCTTGAGATTGAATGAGTAAAGAACAGAAGCTTGCGAAGAAGTAATGTTGAGATGCAAAACTGTTAATCTAAGACTTTCCAGGGTGACAATGCCTTGTAATAGCTGGGCAGGTCTTCTTGAACACTGAATCTTTAAGTTGACATGATTGTGTATTACATGAACCTCTACTTTGGCTGCACCTGACTTGCTTTCTTCCTTTACTTCCTCTCCATATATCCCATCTTCAGATCCAATTCCAGATTCCGGCTGTGAAATCTCCATTGCGGACTTTGACACCGAATTATTACTACTATTGTTGCTTTCTTCAATTCTTCTCATTCTCTTTTGCGCTTCCATGGATTGAAGAAGTTGCTCTAGTTCCTTAACGAAGTCAATTGCACCCCCTATAATAGACGCTTGATCACCCTGTAAAAAATAATAAGCAAATAACATGAGTTCTGTTAAAGACAGTGGAGAGCTAAACAATCCAACTGTGGGATTAAAATTTTGCTGGGACTGGATTGATATACTCTTTGGATATAAGATGGAGGCATGAGAGAGCGTAGAGAATTTAGATAATCGTTCATTTGACGTCTACGGTTGCGTTCAACTGCAATGTGGGTCATGCGTTGGCTCTCAACTTCTTCTTTGTTCTTGACTGGCTTCGTTCGTTTTCGCTTTCTTCGTTCTCTAGTGATGGGAGGGGCCTTTGTGAAGTTTTTCTGAGGTGAGAAGCCAGGGTTACCTTCTTTACTACAATTGTCGGCTGTTGCTGACTTCGGTTGGTCTTGGTTGGACTCAGAGCTGACAACTTTAAAACACGAACTTGAAAAACGTGGGTACTTTTCGAGGTCATTGGTCTCAGATTTGACTGGTGAATGTAAGTCAAGTATTTCACGGGTGACACAGCTTTCAAGCTCTAGGGCTTGAATTTGAGTTTCCATTTCCGGGATGAAAGGGTTGTTGTTGTTATTGTTGTTTATCTCCCAAGGCTTCTTCAAGTGTTGCAGTCTCAAAAGTGTCTGAAAGTTGGGTTCTTTGAACCCAAAAAGTTGAGGGGTTTCAACGCTTTGGAGCATATGAAGGAATGGCATTTTGTCTTCTAAAAAGTGTGCTTCTCCCTCTTCTTCTTCCCCGAACCTTAAGCTCTCTGAGCTACCATAGCCTTGTCCTAAGCATTCCACCTCCAAATGATCTCCTAAGAACTGCAATGCCAATGAATAAGAAAATCAGAAAATTTCTTAACTTCTTTTTACATAATATATAGTTTAAAAAAAAAAAAAACCTGTTATTAAAGGAGCGGAGGGTTAAGGGTTCAGTCTCAGAAGATAAAGACAGAGTGAAAATGGAATGAAAATAGAATGTTAAAAAAGCAAGAAACAGCAGTAGGGGCAGTAGCAGATGTTAGTAATTTCCAGCTGAAAAAACACGCTGCATTGAATGCAAGCAATTTTCAAAGGAGTAAATGCAAGTCTATATCTTGATTCTAGAAACGGGATTCAAGAAAAAGAGCAAGTCTGAAAAGAAATAAAAGTACCAAAGTAAGCAAAGTAACATACACAAGGATTAATTGGTTCTTGGAGCTTCTCCATAGCAGCTTAATACTCTTAAGTAGTTTGAAGTAAATGCTCTTAAATTCTTTCTCTTTCTCGTTCTGTATCTCTCTCTCTCTCTCTCTCAGTTACCCAACATTCCATAAAATGGTGCTAACGAAACTATAGAAGCAATAAATGTAACCCCCAAGAAGCCAACTAAGACCCCATGACCGAACACACGATTTAATTCGTTAGCCTTCTGGGAATAACATTAAATGCTTTGAAAAACTCTCACAGAAAGAAAGAGAAAATGCAACTCGAAGCTTTGGGGTTAAACAAAGGTTAAGAAAATCTGAAAATGGTATGGAAACAAAGAACAGATGATGTGAGAAACGACGGGGGGCTGAAATACCCAAGTGCGACTGTGAGAAGATATACAGTGATGCATTTGGGACTGGCAGAGTTGGTGAGACTTGGCAGAGCTAGAGAGAGAGAGAGAGAGAGAGAGAGGGGTTGTCTTGTTTACTAGGTCCCAAGCATTATTGGCGGTGTGGCAGGTTTTGGCCAGCAGCGGGGACAGACAGTTGTGGGGACAACCTTTTCAAGTGTACACCAAAGAAAAAAAAAAAATGGCTTTGGAAACTGGAAAGTCATCCGATGGATTGTGTCACTCGTCTGATGATGGGTCATTCCCTTATAGCGCATCTCCACCATTCTCCATTTTTATCTTTCGTTCTGTAAAAAACGCATCAAGGAATTCCCATATTTCCACCTTTTACTGCTAGTCTGCAACGCATATAACCTTCATTTTCCGTTGCACATGGGGGTCCAATAGTACAGTTAAGAGTTCCTTTGCCTCCACGGTGGTAATAGTGACCCTTCAAATTTATTCCACAAATCCTTCTGGTTCTGGTTACCAAGACAAATGAAGATTTTTCTAATCCCGATCTTTTTAGATTCCTAGCTCAAATGATTAAATGATTAAACTGATTTGCCCTTCAAATGCAGCACTTATTACTATCTAATTTGGGTTAAAAGAATTAGGGGGTGAGACTAAGACATGACGGTAGAAAGAGATTTAACTTTTAATAAGGGTGAATTTGGTCATATCCATATAGTTGAGTAACAACAAGATCCGCATCTTACAAGCTCATCATTTTCAATCAAGGACGAGCGTCCTCCGTGTCCCAAAATCATGTCGGGGGGGTGTAGCCATTTTCACATTGTCAAAAGTTGTAAAAAAACAGCCATGACGGGGGGCCTGACCTCCTTAGCCACAAGCTGCTGGAGCTTAATCTAATAATTGTCTCAAGGACAGGAAATTTGTCTTCAAAGGGAAGCAGAAGGAAATTGAATTTTAGATCTGTCTTTTGCTTCGAAGCTCAAAACTAGTCAAGAAGAGTCCATCTTGAGTATGGTTAAGATTCAAATGTACCAAATGAGCGTTAATGATTTCAGGGGGCCATCGCATATTTTGTCAAAGTTTGTTCATCAATCTTGTCAAGGTAAATACTCCCACTAATAAAATTTACAGTCTCCATGGCTTTAACATTGCTCCTATTTTTTAAGTCAGTTACCCCATTAGAAGGCCCCTCTTTGTAGAATACTGTATGGAAATAATGTTCTTGCTTTATCTATTTTTAGCAGTCCTAAATCCCTTTGCCTCCACTATCTCTGTGATAGCTGCTTAAAGGTTGGTAATCCCATAGAAGCTTAAATATATACATATATATGCCTATAATTTAAGAAAATAGAAGCTCCCAGCAGTTGCCTGATGATCAAGGCTTAACTCTGGTTCAAATCTTTCAGAAGGTGTAACAAAGACAACAATGTTGACTGCCAGACCTAGTAGTAATAATTTTTCGGGTTGCTATCAGAACACCGAAGCTGTCACCTGTTTCATAAACGTCAACCCTGTCTTATAAGGCGATTTCGGATTCCCTTTCCCATTCAATAAACTTGTATAAAAAGTAAAAATTCTTCTGAATGATCATCTTTGCATGTGGTTTACTCCCATCTTTCTACATAGTAGGAAGCGATTGAACAGCTTACACGTCCTTCAATGGATGATGAGTAGCAAAGACATGCATGTGTGACTAATCTTAATGTATTCATATTCACAGCTTGGCTCGGTAGCTAAGGCCCGAGATAAGTGTTAGACAAGACTTACAATATGAGACAAAACTTAATCTCATAAAATCGAAGCCTGAGATTGAGAACACGAAATTTCATTTGGTAATATCTTAAGGATCTTATCCATTCGAACCTTTGAGTATTATCCATTTTCCACCTATAAAACTATTCTGCAAGTCTTTAGCCACACAACCAGAGGCATTCATTCTCTTTTGGTCTTTGTCCTCTAGCTCGTAGATTATGCCTACACATAAGGATAAGTCTAAAAAAATACTTTTAAATTTTACCATTGCCTACCGAGCTGGCATTAACCTCATCCAACACTATTTTTTAGTATATCTACATTGTTAAACCAAAGCCCCAGAATTGGAAAGAACCTTATCCCCTTCTTCAAGTTGAATTTCATCTTCATTCAGCCTGTAACCAGGACTGGTTTTAGATGTGAAAGGCACTCGGAAGCATTTAAGAAGGGGGAAAAAGTGTGCAAAGGGTAAAAGGGAAGTTATTTGCAGAGTGAGCGAGACGATGCCGGTGCCCCCACCTGCCAACATCACATGTCAATCTTGTTCATAGTAACTGAATAAGTGTTCACGGACCTGGTGCTCACCTCATCTTCATATGATCCCTGTGACGAAAAAAAAATGTTTGTAGACCCCAATTGTTGGAGACAGGTGATATGCACCAGTGTTGGTAAATATTGCTAATTTTCTTTCACAGCATGATGAAAACTTTTTCCTTAAGAAGAGAATGCGTCATGCATTGCATCTAAGGAACTAAAATGGCAATGAACATGAAATAGGCCGAAAGAGATGATTCCACTAACGAAATTTTCTCAATATCTACTGATTAGATCTTGGATATGGACTACCGAGCTGAAAATAATGTGCTAATCAAGGTAAAATATCAGCTATATTCCACATATACGCATAAAGTTTAGTACTTAGGATATGAAAAGGTTTCAGAAGAGAGGATAATGAGGCACCAAAAGATGTTCTAAATTCTTCTCTTCCATCAACGCTTGATCTGTATGGTAACATGACTGACATCGTACTCCCTATTGATATATTCAATGACATGTCTGAGACCATGGAAGCGTCTGCTTTCTGGATTGATTGCCCCTCCAATCTTCACTCTTAATACCTTGAATGGAATCCCCCATCCCCCACTACATGAAGATAAGCACCCTGGAAAGTGGAAACTTATATTCTTTGGCTTACAGAGCAGCGGCTTTGAGTTACCTCCATGAGCCATGGTCTCGACATTGACAACCAAACTTCCAATAGTTGAATTAGCGAATCAAAATTGCAAAAGCATTGACGAGGAGGAGGAGCAATCAACTGTTTGTGCGATATATACTGGGCATGCATCGAGATAAGTTACTAAATCGGAGAGCTTGCCAATTGTAGTCACCTCTATTTGATACAAAATAAATAGAATAAAAGATCCTATAGACTTAACAGACAAATCATTCGGTAGAGTACCAAGGTTTACTGGAAAAAAAAAAAAAAAAGGAAACAAAATGAACAATCCGTATTCTAACCTATTCAAGCAACTCACATTATACAACTAACCTGCTTAACTACAATCAATCAGTTGTCTAACGTGCTTACAATCACACATATAGTCTAGTGGGGAAAACGAACCATGACTACCTCACTATACAATTAGAATACATCCTCTTTGACTTGGATGCAAAAATCTAGAGTTATCACCCATAGAAAAATACCAAAGGAGCTAGCAAAATGTTTCAGCTTATCATATGATCCTACTTTTTCTTTCAAAATGCTTATTGAATATGCTTGCAACAGAAAAATCAATTAGTTTCATGTTTTCAGCAAGAATTAATTTCCATGTCAATGGGGAGGAAAAGTTTGTATCATCGTCTTTAAGGGCCATCAGCATCAGCAATAGGGGCATCATTTTGTACTTGACGGACAAACTGTCCTCTCACCTGTGGACACTGTTCTGCTAGTCTTTGCCTGCTCTGATATCGAACCTGCGCAAAGAAGCTACTCGTTAAAGAATGGAAATGCCTCTATGAAACCGATTTTCTTTTCTCTCCACGGAGATAGGATGTTATCCCTCTTGGGAGGTTTACATGATAATTCTCTAAATCAAGACAACTAGGAATTTAGTGCAAATTAAAAATTAGCTTCTGAATCGAGTTCAAAATACTAGTAGCTATACCAGGGATCCCTATTAGAATAATAACACTTAACTATCACATAAATGATGGTTTAGATGACACCATTTGATAAGCTTGGGCACATTAATATAGCTGTGGTTAAGTGAAACGGACACGCGTTTGGGTGAAAAAAAGTGCACTGTTGTCTGCTTACAACAATAGGCCCCATATGCAAAGTTTTAGTCTATCTTCAATAAACTACAATTATAATAGTAGTTGTAATAATATACCTTTTTCTCAAAGCATCGATCTTTCTGCTTAAGTCGGAACTTTGTCAAAGCAGCTTCTCGTTGTCTGCAGCGATTAGTATCCACCCCTTTCAATCCATCATAACTGAAGAAATTGCTATCACTGAACTTGTCTGTGGTTGTGCCCTTATCAATTACCGCAGCAAAAGACGCGCTAGCACTTTCATCGCCCCTAATTGAAACACCTCCATGAGCACTGTTTTTTTCATGATTTCCAACATCATTACATAAACTACTGCAAGCATTCTGATTAGCAATAGGCGAACTGCACCTTAGTTCTCCAACAGCCTCCTTCTCATTCGGCTCTCGAACAGTTTGGTCAATAGAACAGGTAATAGCTTCATCATGCCAGTGGTAACCTTGTTCTGAGTCATGAAAATCAGGATTAGAGTGCACTGAGGTGCTCACAGGAAAGGGAGAGTGTTCTCTCTGTCCAGTTGGTTTCGGACTCCATATAGGGGGGAAACATGATTGCCTAAAATAAATGTGTGGGAAAATATTATTACATTCAGCATGCATATCATCCATCCTATCCCTTGGAACAGGAATAAGCCCAAGTTGGGTGCTTGGAAATTTTAGTTTAGATTGACCCATGACTGAGAGTAGGCAAATCCTCCCTACTATCACTCAGTGTAACAATATGAGGTTGAAAAGTATCGTTGTTACTTTCCAGGCGTTCTTCAGATTTACTGTCACCCTCTTTCAGTGCAGCTTGATTGCCAGCTACTGTAGGGAAAATAGGCTGCAATGACTTGCTATTGTTATACCTGAAAAAGGAAACTACTAATCCTCAGAAACCTGCAAGCTAAATAACATTTCAAGAAATAGAGATTAAGCATATAGCCTTCAAATTTCAATGAATTGTCTAAAGAGATTAAATTTTAATTATCTTTAATTCAGTTGGTCATTCACATTAAATAAAATAAGCAAATCAATTCATTTTGTTATGGTCCACCAAGTTAGATGCAAAGTAAAAATAAACAAATGCTCACTCCAAATCGATGGTTATGTTGGTCGGGTCCTTCAAAATTTATGTAAAACTCACTTGGGATTATTTCCTGATACCGGAAAAGGACAGGTTGTCTCAAATATGACATAATGACTGATATATCCCTGAGTTCAAAATACAACTTGGTAATTGATGCTATCAAAAAAAAAAAAAAATGACGCAGTAGTACTTAATACTTTTTTAATTATGGCCCTTTTATTGCAAATTTCAGGGAGTATTCAATTGACCAACCTATATCAGTGTAGCCAACTCTAACATTGCCTCCACCGCCCTCAATAGCACCGTACAAGGAGTCACCTTTACCTAATCACTAGTTCTCCAGAAAATGTGTCTATTAAATAGATTTTCAAGAATAGCCTAAGAAATACTTAGCTGAAAAAGTGCAATAAGGAGAAAAAAAATAAAAAAGAACTGAAACGGAAGATCAGGCAACTCTTTTTGTTTCTCCACAATAGAGATCAAGTAAATAAGAAAATGACATCTTATTTTTGCCAAAAACATCTATAGATCTCAAGCTCAATTGTACACTAAAAAAAAGATAAGAAATAGAAAGTTTACCATGAAAAAGCGGATGTCTCAGAATGGTTTAGTCTATGCCTTTCAGTGGTACCTTGGTTCTTCGCGCTACTTAAACAAGATCTTCTCAGAGAAAGCTCCAACTGTGGGAAAAATTCAAACTTGTTTGCACCATCACTTAAACTAGAAAGTGCAAAAGTGCCCTTTGGCTGATTATCAAATGAACCAATTAAGTCAACAGCCCCACTGGAAGGTTCATCTAATTCATCATTGCAGTCAACTCTAATCACAACATTGACGTTTCCTCTATTACTTTGAAGTCCAACAGCATCATTCTGAGTCATCCCTTTAACAAAAGCAGGGTTTTCTTCCAATTTTAATGCATTTAGTTCACAAGCTTCACTGCAATGAGCAACCTCCTTTACCTTTACTAATCTATTAGAATTTTCTGAAACAAATGGCTTGCCAGAATTTTCTTTCTTTAAGCTGAAATCCGAACGAAAATTCTGAAAATTTTCAGAACTTCCTTTCTTTCAGCTGAAATCCTAAAAGGAAAGCTAAAAATATTGTGGAACAGGGTAAAAAAAGGTTACAATATACCTTCAGCTTGACCCTCATTTTGAAGCGATTCTTGACCCAGTTCAACAATATTTCCTTGCTGCTCACTGTCTGAACCGCTAAGATTGCCACTTGTACACTTTAGCTGTGAAAGACACTGCACATTTTGCATGTACGTACTCTCAGCTTTCGAGTAAAAGGGTTATACAACAGCTCTGCACAAGAGTTGGCAAAACATGCAGTCTCTATATGAAACTTCATGAAGCCAACCAATCTGGAAAAGCAATTTTCCTCAAAAATGAATTGCATCATGGAGCTGAGACTTTTAACATAGATTGTGACACTACGGCTCCATATTAAAATGAAGAAATCTCAACCAATATGTAGCTTGTCATAATGCAAACACCTAACAAATTATACATCTCTTGGCTGTGGAACATTCAAAGAACACTAAATGGTGACTATGGATGTTATCAAAGTTTTGCAAAATTATCCAAATTGC
>JBBYHM010000006.1:2493306-2506365 GCA_038381775.1 Adansonia rubrostipa | reverse complement strand
TTTACTCTTCCCCCCCACCTTCACTCCCTATCTTCAATTTCAATGACTACCCCATCATCTCTTTCTTGTTGCGAAGGAAAGAGAGATTGAGATGGGGAAGGATGAAATAAATCAGGTGATGATGGATGGGTAGTTTAAGAGGTTCTCTGCAGGGGAGACTTTAAGGTCGAAGGTCATAGTTTTGATGGAGGCAGGTCCCCCGCACTCTAGTTGCCAACATTGTCCATATGGGTCCTACCCCTCCTTTTTGATACCCACAATTTGGAATTTGGATCCCACCTCTACATTTTATCCTAAAAATAATAATGTTGTTCGCCTGTTCCTCAATCCATCTTGGTAGCTGGCTCTTCTCAAAGCACAGTAAAACTAACCCCACTTCCTCTCAAACTTTTACCCAGCGCCAGTCGCCATAAAAAAAAACCCGAAGCCTTTTTTTTTTTCATTGTATCTTTGGCCCTTTTATGCTCTGCAACACATATATATATAGACTTCTCCACATACTCCGTTTGGTACACCAGCTTTGGAATCAGTTAATTCTCTAATCTCATCTCTTTTCCTATTTTCTTTTTGGTATCTTTCTGATCTCATCAATCCTCCCCCAGTTTTTATTTCTTGTTTTTAAATGCCGGAAAACATGAGCATATCTGTAAATGGACAATCCCAGGTACCCCCCGGATTCCGATTTCATCCCACCGAAGAGGAGCTCTTGCAATACTATCTGAGAAAGAAGGTTTCATATGAGAAAATCGATTTAGATGTAATTCGCGATGTTGATCTTAATAAGCTCGAGCCCTGGGATATTCAAGGTATATTTTGTATAGTATTGTTATTAAGTTCCTGTGATTTTATGTTCCATTGCCTTCTACTTCATCAAGGTGTTTCAATTCTCTTGCAGAGAGGTGCAAAATTGGAACCACTCCTCAGAATGATTGGTACTTTTTTAGCCACAAAGACAAGAAGTACCCTACAGGGACTCGCACGAACCGTGCCACCGCTGCTGGGTTTTGGAAAGCTACTGGCCGAGACAAAGTGATATATAGTAACTGCCGGCGGATAGGGATGAGGAAGACTTTGGTGTTCTACAAAGGGCGAGCCCCTCATGGCCAAAAATCTGATTGGATCATGCATGAATACAGGCTAGACGATAACATCGTTGAAACAAATGTAAGCCTTTAAGCTCAAATCTTCTTTCCCCCTCGTTCATTACTATTATCTTTCAATGACCAGATAACATCTTTTCCTATTAGGAAAAAAAGTTGTCAAAAACTTGTTACTTTCAGCAGGGAAGTTTCACGTCTTATTGTATATAATAAACTCTAACAGGACAGGACAAATAAAAAATAACTTTAATACAATGTTTTTGGTGATTGAATTAATACTAGTAGTACATTTTTTTTCTTTCTAAATCAAGGTTTCCAATGCTATGGGGGAGGGGACCCAAGAAGAGGGATGGGTGGTATGTCGTATCTTCAAGAAGAAAAATCACCACAAAACCCTGGATAGCCCCATTAGCTCATCTCTTACCTCAGAACCCAGGAACCATATGATCAGTGCGTGCAATGAAGGAGCCTTGGAGCAGATACTTGAATACATGGGAAGGAATTGCAAGGAAGACAGTGTAGCGAACAACAGTGCGAGATTCCTCAGGCCCATCGAGGCAGCCATTAGCAGTAGCTATCCGGACTCATTCATGAAACTCCCAAGTCTAGACAGCCCAAACTCAACCAGTAGCCAAAACTGTTATCAACCTATTATGATAGACAATGAAGTTTCAATCACAAATCAGGTGAGCAGCGATCCCAGCTCAGTTTATCACAATGACTCAGGGCTCACAAACTGGGCAGCACTTGACCGGCTTGTAGCCTCCCAGCTCAATGGCCAAACTGAGACATCTAGGCAATTGGCCTGCTTTAGTGACCATTCCATGGCCTACAGCAACCCCAGTACTGATCATCATGATCTCCAATTACCAGCCCTTCGATACAACAGGTCGTACCATGGAACTCAGGATTATAACAGCGAAGATCTCTGGAGTTTCACTAGATCATCGTCATCATCCGACCCATTGTGCCACGTGGTGAATGCTAGTGTATAACAGAATAACCCGATATATAAGCATACCTTAGTTCCTAAAGTCAGAAGGTTATTATTACAGCAGTTATGTTGATGAATATATAAATGATTTTGATATAAATAAAAGTGAAATTAATTCTTAGATGATGAACGATCAATGGGCCATTATCTTTTACTTAATCAAGATGTCGACCATTTTCATTAATTTGCTCTCTATAAGCGTTGCAAACTCTAGGTGATTTAATAATATCTCTTTCCAACCGCAATAATCATTATAATTCTCACCGTTTTCTCCCCTCTACAATGATCAAAGTGGCCATATTTTCTAATTATCTCCCGAGCCACACGGATCTGTCGGATTGTTTTAGGTGTTTGAATAAATGGTATGTTCTTGTCCATGCATTTTCTCAGATGGTTTACAACATGATCGATTTTTTAACATTTAAAAGGGAAGCAGAGATAGTGGGGAATTTTTTTTATAGTTTCCTCAAGCCAATAAGTCATTATTTACAACTATTTCGAAGAAAAGCCGATATATAAGACAAAAGTCACTGTTTTACGTTTTGGCCAGTAGTTAATAAAAATTAACTTTTATATCGTAATAACGCATTACTATTTATGAACTATATGCATATAAATTTATCATCGACTAACTTCAAAATTTAAGATTAATTAGCTTGAAGATAATATGTATATAGGTACTTATTTAATAATTACCTTGGACACACCCCTCTTATTGAAGAAGTGTAACTATCAATTGCATTTGAAATTAACAGACAAAAGGGTAGCACGTAAGCTTTTTATATTATATATTGCCAAATTTTTTTAAAAAAAATATTATGTACACCATAAACATAACTGGATTTAGTCAATATTATTAGTTGGGGAAATGACATCAAGTCGTGAAGAGATTGATCCATTAAGTTTGTTGAGAGAAGGGCGAATGTTGGAATGATCGGATCTTGTTCAAACTTGAAAAATCATTCCCAGGCCAACATTGGCTCTCTTACGAAGGGGTCCCTCATGATTAATGGGTAAATTATGATCCTTCAAACGGTGCCGTTTTCTAAAATCGATGAAGGCAAAACCAATAAAAAGTTGAGTTGAAATGCCACCAGGCAGCGGGATTCTGGGCCATGCCACCAACCAAGCAATAAGAAAAAGTCTTTACCTACGCAGTATTCTCTCCCTGTCTCAGAAATCCGAATGTCACTTTCATGAAATTTAAAAACAATTATTATTTTAATTTATTTAATGTTAAAATTTTTATAAAATTAATATACGATAATTTTGAATCTTAAAAAGTTATGAAAAATAATTTTAATATATATAATTTATATACTTAAAAATATAAATTATATAATTTTTTATTTATTTACTTTTTAAAAGAAAAATGAAATGGAATGAATACCCTTTTTCCCTCTTCATATCCGACTCAACAACGTCCAATTTGTTGTACGAAGTCTCAAAAAAGTCCCATCACTTTTTATTTCCTTTTTTTTTTTCATTTTTAGAAAGAATTTCTCTTTTTGATTTCAATCTCCTTTTTCTTCGATGCAATACAAAAAGCCTAAAGGAATATGTTCACAGTCCTTGATTGTCACCCCCTCATATTCCATCGATCTCAAACATCTCGAAGAAGATGAAGACATCAGACATGAGATGGAAAAAAAAAAAAACGGAAAAGACAGTATTCCTTAATCATAGTTTAGGCCTCGGGCTTCGCCAAACTGTGCTCCCCACCCCCCCTCCACGCTTAAATCTCGACATTTTTTCAAACAAAACAACTTTTGCATTAGACAAAGATGTTACACTTTTCTTGCATGCACTGGCTAGTTCATATTATGCCTAAACTATCGGTGGCGTCGACTGTCGTCTAGCTTTAATGATTCAAATATTACTGTGGCTATGTATGCCTTCATGTTGGCCACTCGATGCTTCAGTAGTTGGTGAATTTTAAGGGTTATACATTTAAACTCTCACCACTGTTAATTTCACTGTCGCGGCCCTTCTGCGCCGGTTTGTCAACACCCCAACCCTGTATTCCTTATTAAGTCAGGCTAGATGTGGACGGCAAGGCCAACTTTCTTAAATTCAGAATAATTGTCTTTCAATTCAACTATATATCGGTTAATTTCCAATTCCAATGCAACCGATCTTTCTTTTCTTTACCTTAATCATAATGCCAAAACCGTGTAATACTTTCTATCGCCTCTAGCTGTTGTCGTTTTTGCGATGTGAAACTGTAATAATTACCTATCAGTGAAAAACTAGTTTTTAAGTCAAACTTCAGCTGCACCTTTGTGAAATTCTCACATTGTATTAAGAATTGATTCTTCTCACTGTGTTGTACAATCCCAACAGCTGCCAGGCACTGAAATCAAGAATGCAAATTTGGTGCATAAAGTAAATAAATAAATCATTGCCAATGCCGATGCCTACACCTCTAACCTGTTGGGTTTAATCAACAGTTCAAACGCGATATTATATTAGTTAAAGTCAATATCCAACTAGCTAGCTCTTTAATAGATTCTTCTTGCTTTGATCACAATATCTTTTCCCTACGCGGCAATTAAATACATATATATATATATATATATATATTGCATTGTACAAAATCAAAAGAACAAAAAGGGCGAGGAAGAGGATAAAGGAGAGAAATGGTTAAAATTTTAGAGGTTCTTTGTCGTAATCGTCTCCTCCAAAATGGTTTTTCATCTGTCGATGTAGTGAGAATTTGGTTGGTATCTTCCCATCAACTTTACTTTTTTTCTTCATGGAAAAAAAAAAATTCAGGAAAAGCCTAGTAACCAATATTTCCAGGACATCTCATCCGTAACCCATTTTTGTATTGTGCCTATTTTCTATCTGGGAATAAAATTTGTGTTCACATTCCCTTCCAATGTGCAAGATTTGTTACCAGGTCAACGATTTGTTTGTCATCAAATATAACAAGAGAACAAAAAATCAGAGAAATAAATACGATTTGTCAATTAAGCAAAGCCTATATTTGATTATGAATCAATTACAAGTCATAGAAAACATTATTCTTTACGTCACAAGCCACAAATGAAAGTGCAGCCCAACGGTGTTAACTGTTAAGGGATATGCCGACAAGGCCAATAATTTTGCAAGTCGGCATCGAAGCCAGTACGCTCTCCATGCAAAAATTGGTTGTTTGGTGAGGGACTTGGGCGGAACCTGGATCGCCGTCAATGGGTCATAATTCCCCATTTTTTCTTTCTGATCATACGGTTTAATCATAGTTAGGACAGCAATTTCACAAGTAGAGATGAAAATTAGAGAGTTAATCATGTTAGGTGCGGTGGGGTCGGACCCTGCGGGCAAGGTGTTACATCTTAGATCAAAATGGGGGCACAAAGATTAATTTTAATTTGTGGATGGATCAAGGGTTAGCTTTGGAAAACCGGGCCGAAAGAATGAAATCTATAAGGATATTTGATGTGATTAAAGGTGGGAGAGTCTAATGCCTTTCTTTAAATTTTACGACATAGTTTTCCCCCATTTTTTTTTATTCCCCCTCGAAAATACTGATTAAGTCTTTATCAGACAATGTTATGCTTTTCTTTGCTAACTTCCAGGCAGCAAGAAAACATGAGGCTTAATTCAAAGTGGTTACGTACCCTGCCCTACATATTCCACATGTTATTGGTGCCAGATTCCCCTTTCAACTTAAAATCCTATCATTTCCTACCTGTTGATATAATTGATTTGCCCTCTCAGAAAATATGAAATAAAAAAAAAAAAACTACATAAATACATTGATGTATATATCTATCATGAAAGCCTTTGAGTGTTCTTTTTGTGTTTGAAATGTAATAACTCTATATTTATACATTTAGATATTTAGATTAATGATGAAATTTTAATCTATTTTATTAGATGAAATATAAATTTATAGTATACTTCTTTAGATTGATCCTGACAAAGCTGAAAAGTAGATTATATCGATCAACCCATCCCAGTGTTCAATTTGCAGGAACCTGTGGCCCTTTAATCTGCAGTCAATTTACGAGTTGAACCACTGCTTGTTTCGACAAATATTATGATTTTGGATTGTTTAAAGTAGTTTGGATTGGTTGTTTTTTCTCTTACAAGCAGATGCAACCAAATGAAGCCAAGCAAATACTTAGAAAAGGTCAGCTACCCTGGCAAATATCCAATATTCAAAACATTAAGTACTGATAAGGTTTATTGAAGTATCATATATAAATATAATCCAACATATCCAATATTCTTGGACTTTACTTGGGGATATTTCACAGAGGCGTAAATTACTACTATTTTTATATACTAAGTACTGATTTCTTTGAAGTCACGTGAGTGTTAATATATGTATAATTTGTAATTACTTTATAGTAAATTAGAGATCCACAACAAATAAAGATTAGAAGACAATAGACTAGAGCACTAATATTTGTGCCCTAAGAAGAAGACAGCAGAATAAACACACAGTGAAATGAAATATGTTTATTAAGCATCTTTAGGTCAGGTAACCGTCGTGTCGTGAGTGAGAAAAATGGACCAAATTTATAACCATCCAAAAGTTATGTATCTTTGCTGCCGGTTGTTACTTCAATCAATGGAATGGAGAATTGCCGAAATGGGAATGCGATCGATTGCCGGATTCTTCAATTCACTTGCACTCTTCTTCTTTTTTCTTTATTTTTTTTCTTCTTTTCGATAATTACTTGGTAACCACCGACCGAATGCAATTTGTGTCGACAACCTCTTACAAAATATTGAATAGTGAGTTGGTGAGTAATGACTAGAAATTTACAATTCTACCTCCATATATTTTTTTTTTCCTTGAGAATTCAAACATTAATTTAGTCTTTTGGTTTAGAACTAAGATTAGATAGATTTATAGATCAAGTCGAATTAAATTAGATCCACTAATTAAAAAAATTGTTTGCCTAACGCTTTAATCAATTTGACATATTTTAAATGCTCAAATTAAAAAAAAAATCTTATCCTAAATATGAAGATTAAAGCTTATCTGACTCGATACACAATTTAGTTCTTAAATAGATTTAATTGAGATTTATATAATAATAAAAAAAATAGTAATTGTTCATCCAAGTTTATGATTACCATGGTGAATGGTAAGTGGATATAGATTAATGCCATGAAAATTAATTTTACATCGATTAAAATAATGGATTCCTTTGAATATTATAAGGCATTATCTTTTTCAGTATTATGAATTAATTTTAAATCATGCATGCAAAGAAAAAACATTAATAACTTGTGCTATTTATTATGAATTTTGATATATGATCTGAATTTTTGTTTAATCTTTATATTTTTTCTGTATTAACAATTTTATTTTATCCCCAAAAACTTTTCAATTACTAATAATTTCTTTTTTTAAAAAAAAAAAATTCTGCTAATTATTGTATATCAAAAAGTTTAATTTTTGCTTGTGCATCTTCTTTTATTTTTATAGAGCCCCGCCTCCACTCTCTCGGTCCCTTTCAAAAGGCAAAATCTTTTCCTTTTTCATTTTCATTATCTCTGAAGAAAAGGATGCTACTCTGCTAGAGGAGAAAGGAAGGCTGTTGGTCCTTTGGGCTTTAGTTGAGTTTCCACTTTGCCACCCTAGAATTTTTGGGGTTCAGTTCCCTTCGAAACCCCAATAATTTTGAGCTGGGACAATAGAGCATGTCGGTGTTAGAAATTTTCATGATGAAGGCCATTTAAGCCCATTCAAGATGTAAAAGTAAAGCTGTTCCAACAAATGCTCTCATATTGGGCCATAAATGTCGAGAGTTTTGCTATCCAAATCAGTTTCAGGTCTCCTTGTAAACTATTGATGGAATCTTTGAATGATGCAAAGATTTCCCTTCATGGAAAATGAATCCAATTTACAGGTTTTTTTTCATTTTTAATAGTACTGATATTTCGATCCAATCTACATATATTTTCTACTTAAAGTTATAAGTAAATCACAAAGATGTTGGCCAAGTTAAGTTCGAATCTATACAGGCTGTAATGTATGTGCGTGTTTAAAAGATTCTTCCCCTGATTTTATTGTTTCTGCTGGTTTTTCTAAAGTATACGAGTAAATAGTTTGACCAGTCTCAATCTTTGGCCTAAGGTGGCAGACTGACTGTACAACTCCGAAAGCTGGAAACTATCCTAATCATATATAGTCTTTGGACCACCTGATTGCCGATTCATCATTATAATGTCATTGTTTTAATTCATGTATTAATTAATATATACCAATATGGTATTATCGACTACTATTACTACTACTAGGAGAGGTCTGTTTCGATTAAGTCAATGAAAAATGGACCACCCTCCTGGGACCTGCTCCATCCATTATCAGCCTGAGGTTTTCACTGCTTTGCTCAGCTCCTACCACGTGAAACCACGAGAGGTGTCCAGTTGTTACTTTTTTTTTTATTAATTTCTAAGCCAAGCAGAAAGGATGAGGTGAGAAAAACCCAAAGCTTTTTTTAACCTCTTTATTTTCTCCGAAACAGCAAAATTAAAGCTTTCTTTTTTAAGCAGTGATTACCGATTAGTGAATACTTAAAAGAAAAGAAGCCTTTGGCTTTGATTTATGTGCAAAGTACTCAACGTGGTTTCTATTTTTTTTTTTCTTTAACTATGTATTGTGGCTTTCAACGTTTCTCGATATCGGACCACCTCCACTGTAGCACGTTCACCAGACTCTGTTTCCCACGTTCTCCTTAGAATATTTATTATTGTTACGCAAAAACTCTCAAAACACCCAGTTTTTTTATTTGCTTTCGTAAATTTATTTACATGCAAAAGTTGTCGACGTACTACATTCTCACCGTTGATGTCTTCCCCATGCCACCATTAAAAAAAAAAAAAAAACAAATACTACATCAAGCTTAGATTAGATTATATAAGATATCACTGTAGATATATTGAATGAATCCAAGCTGTCGTTGGTTTGGTTGTTTCCTCTCTCTTGGGGCAAAAAAGATCATTAAATTATCTGTACTTCACTGTCTTCCTCTGGCAGTTAAAGGAAGTGACCACTGTCATTCAATTCAAACAAGAATCCAAACTCTCATCATCATGTTCATATTTTACAGTTCTGGCTTTTTCTGCTCATCTTTTAAGCTGTGTTTGCTGTAAATGCACAACCTGGTAATTTAAACATAAAATTTTTGATGGGGAAGAAAGCAGGGACTTCATGGTTGACTGCTGTGAAAAGGGCTTTTAGATCTCCTACTAAAGACAGTCATGATAAGAGAAGTAACAGAAGGATGGAAGAATCTGACCAGCAAGAAGAAGATGACGAAAAGGTTTGTAATTGTATTTTCTTCATTAAATTCTATACAGGAAAACAGAAGAAGCAAAAAGTAAATGAAGTTGAATCTTCTTTTAATGGCTCTAAAGTCAATAAAATCCTTGATCTGTTACTGGTTTTGATAGAAGAGAGATAAGCGAAGGTGGATCTTTAGGAAACCCACAATTCAAGAAACGGTGATTGAGCAAACACCGGTGAAGAAGGCTACTGGTCGTAATGTTGCAGGTGCAGGTGCAGCAACAGATGGTGCAACTGCAGCAGCAGCAGCAGAGCAAAACTATGACATTGCTATGGTGGCGGTGGCCACGGCACCGCCTGCGGTACAGGTGGCTCGGCTGACCGGACCTCCTAATTATGCTAGAGAGCACCGCTATGCTGCCATTGTTATTCAGACCGCTTTTAGAGGCTACCTGGTATGAAAATTTAGTCCCTCCAAAAGTAGGGGCAAAAATTTTCTTTTAGCATTATTAGGATTTCATCAATTGTTTTTTTGCACTCATGAGATTATAAAAAAAAAAAAAAGAAATCATATTTCGCCGTAATGATTGTGAAGGCAAGGAGAGCTCTTCGTGCACTAAAAGGATTGGTGAAGTTGCAAGCTTTAGTGAGAGGTCACAACGTGAGAAAGCAATCCAAGATGACACTCAGGTGCATGCAAGCTCTGGTTAGAGTGCAGGCTCGGGTTCTTGATCAAAGACTGAGGCTTTCCCATGATGGAAGCAGAAGATCCACATTCAGCGACACAAATAGCGTATTGGAATCACGGCATCTTCAAGACATTTCGGACAGAAGATCGCTTGTAAGTAGTTTTAGTCAGCTAAAGCAATGATGATATTCAGTCAAATCATGGTTTTGAAAAGCAATAGTTCTATTTTGACTTTAAAGATTCAGATTCTTATACTGTTTCCATGGCATGTATGTATTGCAGTCGAGAGAAAGAAGTAGTATTGCAGATGATTGGGATGAAAGGCCACACACAATTGAGGAAGTCAAAGCTATGTTACTACATAGAAAAGAAGCTGCTTTGAAGCGCGAAAAGAACTTATCCCAGGTTTTGTCTCAACCGGTTCATCCTTTTGCTCATAACCCCAACATATTAAATACCTCCTCTGTTTTATTCTGCTGATTCCCTTAACCTAGTTAGTCCCATATTTTGCAAACAGATGTGGAGAGCTCGCGGGAGCCCTTCGATGGTTGATGAGGACGAGCTCGAAGATAGACCAAAATGGCTTGACCGTTGGATGCCAGCTAAGCCGTGGGACAACCGAGGAAGAGCTTCAACAGATCAAAGAGATCCTGTCAAAACCGTAGAAATGGATACATCCCAGCCTTACTCATATTTAGCACCTAATTATAGAAGAACAAATTCAAATCAATATCACCAACATCAACATCAACCCCAACCCCAAAACCGAAGGCCTGGTTCACCTCTGCATAAAGCTCAACAGAATGCACCCAACCACCACTCTCCTATTGCACCCTCACCATCAAAAACCCGGCCTATTCAAGTTCGGTCAGTGAGCCCTCGCTGTCCTAGAGAAGATAGAAGCTCAGTTTCATCTCAAACACCAAGCTTAAGGTCCAATTACTATTACAACGGCAGGGTGGCTGGTACTCATGCTAGTGGTAGTGGCAATAATGCAGCTACATTGCCTAATTACATGGCAGCAACTGAGTCTGCAAAGGCTAGAATCAGGTCTCAAAGTGCGCCAAGGCAGAGGCCATCTACACCAGAGAGGGACAGAAACGGTTCAGCAAGGAAACGGCTATCGTTTCCGGTCCCGGAACCTTATGGTTTTGTTGGGATGGGATATGGAGGTTACGGTAATAATTTAAGGAGTCCAAGTTTTAAGAGTGTAACTGGAACACAATTTGGATTGGAACAACACTCTAACTATTCTTCTTGCTATACCGAAAGCCTTGGCAGTGAGATCTCCCCATCTTCAACTAGTGATCTTAGAAGGTGGTTGAGGTGATCCTGGGTAAAACTTGAAAAACAGTAGCTTCTTTGCCTAGTTTACTTTCATCAGTTTTATAGGGGGTATTTGGTGACCTAGTCGGCTAGGGTGATTAAAGTGTGTTTGTTGTTTATTTTATTTATTAGTTTTTTTTTTTTTTCCTTTCACTATTTTAGTTTGGAATAGAAGTTACAAGTGAGGTAAATGTGATGAACCTCCTGACTAGGAATCACAACCAAATTGAGTGACTCTTTTGACTGTCTAATACTATAAATGTAACTCTGTAATTCTGCACTTCTGTTGCCTCTGCTTATACATAAAGCCTATGATCTCCAACCCACCATCTCCCTCTTGAATAGATATTGTAGCTAAATCAGTTGGAAGTTAGCGGTAAATTTTTACAGTTCCTATTCTTCACTTTTGCTCCCCCCTCTCTCGCCTTATCTTTGTAGGAGGAAACCATTTCGTGGATAACTTAGGAATTCTTAAACGGTTGAACTATCAGAACTTGAGAACCTAATTTTGATTAAAAAACCATGCATATAGAGCCAAAATTATATCCACTTAACAACTATGCGTGTAATGAATGGGCCCCAGCAATTCTAGTATTAGATGTCTATGTATTCTTATCCTTTCTCATCTACGTAGCTTTGTGAATTAGTAACGTTTATCTCAGCGCTAGCAGCTAGTAGTAGCCATCTAAAAATTGGCGTCTGACCGTCCAGAAAGTAGCAGCCTGATAACAATAATGAAGACGACGAGTTGAAACAGAGCACGTGATATGTTATGTGCCATTGCCCATTGCCGGTCATTTATCTTTCAGAGAAATTCATAATGAGCATGGAATTAATTTACATGGGGTTTTGGGTTTTAAGAAAAGGGGCCTCTGCCTCTGGATGTTTTGAGCACGTTGAGAGGTTGAAATGATGGGCAATGAAGCATTCATTGAAAACTGAGAATTCCGTGGTTACAAATTTTCTCCCTCTATTTTCTTGGTTCTAAACGATGATGGCATTGAAAACTTGAAGATATTCTCTGCTAATACCAATGGAGAAGAGTTCATTATTTAGCTGTAATCCAAAGAACTAGTAAAATTGGCTCAATACCAAATGTATGCTCACAACAAAATCCGAGCTACCTTTGGCAAAAATATGCAAATCGTCTCCATAGCTTAAATGGGTGAGTTTGAATACTCCAAACATTACAGCATTGTCCAGGAGCACAAAAGAGGTAACAGAAAAGGGATGTCCCTGCCTTGCACCCCTAGTTCCTTTATCCTATCAAGCCACTGTTAATAGAGAATGAAAACATGGGGTGGTGAGGGAGTCTTTGATCCAAGAGATGATTCGATCAGGAATTCCGAGTGCTGCTAGAACAGCTAGGATGAAGTCCCAACTTAGTGACTCGAATGCCTCTTGCAAATCTGTCTTGATTGCAGATCTTGGTGACATACTTGTTTTTCCATAGCCCTTTACCAATTCCTGAACCAGGAAAGACATTATCTATGATGCTTATTCCTAAGGTGAATGCAATCTGATTGTCACTAACAATGGAGGGAGACAACTCTTGAGCCTGTTAGTTATGATCGTAATGATACATTTATGGAAGACGGTACAATAGGATATTGGTTTGTAATCCTTGTGAGTGGCTGGTTTTTGCATTTAGGGACTAGGGTTTCACTAGTAGAGTCAAACGGCAAGATGGATACCGGAA
>JBBYHM010000006.1:2443769-2482425 GCA_038381775.1 Adansonia rubrostipa | reverse complement strand
TATATAATATTATAGTGTAAACTTTAAAAACTAAGTTAAATTATTTATATTTATAAACTTAATAAAAAATTATTAAAATCATAAAGATTAAAATTTAAAAAATATGTTTTTTAAATAAATTTTTAAAAAATATAATATAGGCGGGCCTAAACAGACTTGGACTATCTATTTACAAATATGGGCGGATTTAAACGAAATTTGAGGCTCATATTTATGGTTGGGCCGGACTTGAGTAAACATATTTGATGTTAATACTATGCTCAAGCCCGACCCGAATCCGGCCTGATCCATGAGCAAGTCTATCCCTACCTATAAATTTAATATTTATATACATACAGACACACATATATATATATATATATATGTAATTTTGGATTATATAATACATAGGAGTAACCTTCTGCCATCTAATATCCTACCACTCAATACTCATACCACTATTAAAATACAGAACTTCCAATTTAAAATTTTAAATTTTTATGTGCCCCTTTGGATCAATTTAGTATGTTAATTTTAGTTTTTTATATTACAAAATTGTTAATGGATAATCATGAACAAGTTAGGAACATTTAATTAGGCGGAAGAATTGATTTATCAGATGTAAAATTAATTAATTGATTTTACACAATATTTTTAATAAATTTTTATATGAGTACTATTTTAATAAATTGATTGTTAGATTTATTAATAATATAATTATACTCTTTATGCACATAATTTTTAAATCGATTAAATATTTCTATCATATTAATTAAAAATATTATTTATATATATTTAATAGTTAAAATATATATCTATATAAATAAATTATAATTAAAATATGAAATATAATAATTGAATAAATTAATTTTTTTATTAATATAAGTGTATAACCCTCTTTAATCAAGTTAAGTTTACCATTTAAACTCTTTATGAAAACTACTTTTCAATGGATTGGTTACAACCATATTATCTTACACAGCCACTAAAGCTGCAGAATTTGACATTTCTTTCCTATAAAAGGCAGCTGGGATTTGGATGGAATAAAAGCCGTCTAGATGTAAAACCCGCTAATTATAAATGTAAATTTCATATAAAATTTTATTTGATTGATTAATTGTAAGTAATATACTTTTGTATAATTACGTTGAATGTCAATATTTATTATGGATATCTATTTACAGAATGCAGATTTGTTAATTTCAACGATCTATATTAAATTTTAATAACCTCATTTGAAAAAAAAAAGAAAATCTTGTGACAAAATACTTGGATAAGCTTCTAGCAAAAGCATTATCTGGCCCTGTTATTTAATTAACACAACTCAATAACTTAATCCCGAATTAAGTCGATAAATAATATATATTTACGTTTTAAGATTTATATTTAATGTACTGAATTTACTTATATAAAATGATTTCACTTTATTAAAAATAAAATTAATTATATTTATTTTTAAAAATTTTTAATAAAATAACATCATTTGATTTATTAACAATATATAAATATATATACTTCCAATATATTAAATATAAACTCTATGCTTTATTCAATGGTAAGACAGATGTATTTCAGAACTTTTTCTATCATTTTGCTTCCAATATTCCACAGGGCGAAGGAGCCTAAAAATTGGCAAAAATACAATAAAATGATAAAAGGAAAATAAATTGGACTTTCAGTGTACGGGCATTAATATGTTGTTCTAGTTTTTCAGTTGTGTGTATAATATATATATATATATATATATAAGTATTTTTGTTAATACTAGTTTATGTTACAGCACTATGTGGTGACAGAAAAATTCATATGTAATATGTATATATATATATATAATTATTTAATATAACAATGATAAAATTAAAAAAAATTATAAAATAGATCAAAGGATAGCTTTTATTTAACGTAGTAATTTTTTTTTAAGAAAGAGTGATATTATATTTTTTAAAAATAGTTTTTAAGTGATCGATAATTTTTTTAAGAAAATGTCAGTAGTTAGAATGATATGTTTTTAAACGAATTGAATTTTTTTAAATATATTATATAAAATAATTAACGTACATAAATATCTTTATAATATTATTTAATTTATAAAATATTTATTTTTAATTAAACTAGTGTTATTTGACTTATTAATATTAAATTCAATCAAAAATTTTATTAATAGTATAGATAATTTTGGTTTTTCGTTTCAAATTAAATCTTCGACTCTTTTCCGTCTTCGTATAGGTGACTTTGAAGCTTCAATCCCTTTTCAAACGATCCATTACTTACGTGACGAAGGATGACACAGATTTGGGCGATACAGCAGTGACGTTCGGCAAACTGCACGAATTTGCTGACATATTTTGGTATCCTAGTCAACAGAAGGCTGTCTACAGAATCGACGATCGGGTCTCCCTCAATACATCCGGAAATGGTGTCTATGATTTTACCCCGTTTCGCCCCACTCTTTCACTTGTTTTGGCACTTGTCAGAACTACGGGTTAGTTGACAAATTACTACTATAAACCCAAAGTTCATCACCAAATTCACATTCACCTCTATTTTTTTGTTTATAATTACTTTAATGATTCAGAGGAAACTCGAGAATCCTTCAGAGACGCTGATGGCAAGTGTTTCGATGCAAAGCTAATCACATCCACGCTGCAAACGGCTGCCTACGGATTAACAAACAACGGTATCCGTCGAGTCTCTTGCTTTATCTATATGTAATGCCAGTTATTTGATCGATATAATTTTATTTTGGATATACATTTAATTCATTTTCTTATCTTTGTTTGTTTTATTTGTGAGGTAGGTATAATTTTTACGGGCTATCCAGTAATTGGATTTCACGACCGGCTCCAATCATCGGGAAGCTGTCTGGACAGTCTCGATGACTCGCTGATCAGTGCATGCGCTTGGGACCCAAGAATCAAGGGCGAGTTCTTTCACCAAACTACATTCAGCATTGGTTTGTCAGCAGTGAAAAGCTTCATCGAAGACGTGCAGAAACTCGTGGCGTTAGAGCCTAAATCGCTATGTGGGCTAGAACTATACAATGGAATCCTCATGCGTTACGTTAGGGCTTCCAGCGCTTACTTAGGCAAACAAGAAGATGGAATAGATTTCGACATCACCTATTACAGGAGTAAAGATCCCATGGTTCCTAGGCTTTACCAAGACATTTTCGACGAAATCGAACAAATCGCGCTGCTCAAATATGGAGCGTTGCCCCATTGGGGGAAGAACCGAAACCTGGCATTTGATGGGGTGATCAATAAATACAAAAATGCAGGAGAATTCTTGAAGGTTAAAAATAAGTACGATCCATGGGGGCTGTTCTCAAGTGACTGGACCGACCAGATTCTTGGATTGAGAAATGGGGCGACGACATTGAAGGAAGGATGTGCTTTGGAAGGATTGTGTATTTGCTCACAAGATATTCACTGTGCTCCGAACAAAGGCTATTTGTGTAGACCAGGGAAAACTTTTCCGAATGCTAGAGTCTGTACTCATGAAAATACCAAGAACTAGGCTACACTGTGAAATTATCAACATAATTCTTTTTCAGTGAAATTATCAATAAACATTTAGTGACAAAATTGCGTGTCACACATGTCAGTGTTTAAATGGCCTGGTTTTCTAGCTTTTCGTCGTATTGGGCTCAATGCCAGTTATGTATAAGAAGCCCATTGAAAATTTTAGATCAACATGAAATGATTTGTGATACATATTAACTATTTGGTTTGATTTATTGGTTACTAAATATTTATTTTTTAATAATTTTGTTATATTTTAAAGAGCATGTTTAGTCCTATCAATTTTAATTTTAAAATTTAAATAATTATTAATAAATATGATAATTTATCTAAATATTTAGCACGTAACTTTTTATTTTATAAGAGCTCGTATAAAAAAGATTAAAATTAAATAGTTCAAAACTAATTGCATTCATTTAATTTTTAACTAATGTTTACTTAGGCTTATATGTAAATATTAGCATTTTTTTCCCTAAAAAGAAAAAAAGGTTAGGAACAGAACATTAGCCCAACAAGGGTTTTTGAAAATTTTATGGGATAAATGAACAAATGCCCACATTCTAAAACACGTGGCTAAATGTGATTTGTCATTCCCGTTATACAAGCATAACCCAAACCGCAGACTATCCCTACACTTTCCCGATTTGGGTTGGTTCTCGTTAGGCTCGTCGGATAATAAAACTAATTACAACACACGCACGGAAGAACCCAAAAAAAACCAGCAAAATTTTCAACCCAAATATAATTTTCAAACACCACACTCAAAGAAGAAAAACCCATCAAATCTCAGCTCCCAAAGCCTATAATTTGCCAATTGGTATTGATTAATTGTTCTTTTTTTTATTATTGAGTCCTTTGGTTTTTAACTGTTCTAAAATCTCATTCCTTTGCCTCAATTTTGATTAGATTTTGTCACATTTACATCTATTTTTAATTGATTCTGTCTGCATATAGTTTAGTGTTACAATTTGCTATTTTTTGAATGAGGATTGAAGGGAATATGTACTGTCTTAAGCTTTTGCCTGGATAGGGTTTTACGATTTTGGCATTGAAAAGGTTCTGACTTTCTTCAATTTGTTTCTGGGTTTTTAGGATTTATGTGAATTGGGGATTTCTTTTTCTTTTGATCCATTTTCTAGCCCTTGTTTCGATTTTGAGACAAGTGATACCTGGTTTACTACTTTATTTGATAATTTGTCACCTTTATTCCAAATTTTTAGAATTTGATTTTTTTTTTCTTTTTTTTTGCTTTTAGAATTTTGTGAGGCAATTTGTTCCTTTTTATTCTTCAGTTTTATTATAATGTCACTACAGCTATCTCAGCTATCTATGTTTGCTTGCTGTAAAACCAAAGAAAACAAATTTCAGTTCTTTTTTTTTTTCCTTCCTTCTTTCAGGTGTTTTTTCAGCTTTATTAGTTCATCTTTTTTTTCTTTTTTTTTTTTAACTTTTCTTTTGATTTTGTGCAGTGCAATATTTTAAAATTTATGTATATTCATTTGTTAATGCTATTGAACTGGAACAGGTTTTTGTATAGGCATATAATGTGGTTTCTTATGCAGTTATTTGATGAGCTGAACTTGGACAAGAAGCAGAAATGGTGGAGAATGCAGAAGTTGATGAGAGGGTGGATTTGGATGATAATTACATGGAGGAAGAGGATGATGATGTCAAAGAACATCTGGATGAGGATGGAGTTGATGATGGTGCTGATGGAAATGGTGTAGAAAATGATAAAGAGGAGTACGAGGATGCAAAATCTGGAATGGATGGAAAAGATCGATCGCCAGAAGTAGAAAGAAGCCACATTGGGGCAGAGCATGTGGAGGAAGAAAAGTCCGTGGCTTATGTTAGTGAAGAAGGAAAAGAGAAGCATGCTCAACTTCTTGCCTTGCCTCCCCATGGTTCTGAGGTTTTCATTGGAGGGCTTCCAAAGGATGCCTTGGAAGAAGACTTGAGAGAACTTTGTGAGCCAATCGGAGAGGTTTTTGAGGTTGCAACTTTATGCTTGTGATCTTAAAGCTCTTTTCTTTTGGTAGTTTCGGTTTTTCATTTTTAACAGTAAATTATTTTGCAGATACGTTTAATGAAAGATAAGGAAACTAATGAAAGCAAGGGTTATACTTTTGTGGCATTCAAATCAAAAGAAGTTGCACAAAAGGCAATTGAAGAGTTGCACAATAAAGAGTTCAGGGTAATTTTGCCTCTTGTATTTCCTTCAGATGGCTTGCTGATGTGATGTATAATGTATTCACCTCCATTGCTTTTTTTTTTAACAATGTAGTTTGGTGTTTCTTTTTAATATGCATAATAATCTCTGCAGGGTAAAACCATAAGGTGTTCTCTCTCTGAAACTAAGAACAGATTATTTGTCGGTAATGTTCCAAAGAGCTGGACTGAGGATGAGTTCAGAAAAGTCATTGATAGTGTTGGTCCTGGAGTTGAAAGTATTGAACTCATAAAGGTGGAATTTTAATTAGATAATGCTTTTACGTTATAATAAGTGATCGGAAAATCCCTTTACCATTTCAATTTGGGAATTACAGGATCCTCAAAATACAAGCCGTAATCGTGGTTTTGCTTTTATATTGTACTACAACAATGCCTGCGCTGATTATTCTCGGCAGAAAATGTCAAGTGCAAATTTTAAGCTGGATGACAATACCCCTACTGTTAGCTGGGCTGATCCAAAGAGTACAACTGAGAATTCTGCTGCTTCTCAGGTAGATTCTGTTGGAATTAGAATAACATAGAACTTGAGATATATTTTAAATTGCCATCTTGAGGAACAACCATTGGGTTTCTTCTCTATCCCTCTCTAAAGCTTACTGAGCTCTTTGTTTGGATCATTAATTGGCAAAAGATAATAATTGGATGTATGTAGCCTGCTTTTGTAAGTACACCGCGAAAACAAAGATCTGATTTTCATGCCGTAACCTCTTGGCCATGTTACATGTTTTGGAATTAACAGGTGAAGGCTCTGTATGTGAAAAACATTCCTGATAACACTTCTACTGAGAAACTAAAAGAAGTATTTCAGCGTCATGGGGAAGTAACGAAAGTTGTTATGCCACCTGGCAAGGCTGGGAAGCGGGATTTTGGGTTTATACATTATGCTGAAAGGTCAAGTGCTTTAAAGGCTGTAAAAGATACAGAGAAGTATGAAATAGATGGTAATTTTTCTCATGCTTTGCCTCGTACTCTTTTTGAAGGCAAAATTATAGGCTTGATTGGTCTGGCTGTTGCCTATATCATTCAGGCTGTCTCCAAAATCATCTAAAGAAAAACGGGGTGCAATGCACTTTCTGATATACCCTTTTTTCTGTGTGTAATCAACTTTGTTTAAACTGATATTTTGACTGCTGAGATAGCCATTAGTTTACAAAATTCAAGATTCTAATTGTGATAAAAAATCAAAAAATTTAATAATATCAGTGGAATGTCCTTTGTAGATATATTGCCTTAATATATTGCCTTATGAAATGTATCTTGAAAAACTACTGTCCATTGATTTCAGGATTTGTATAGAGTTGGTTTCTTGAATCTTTATAGTTCTAATTTTGGTATATGAAGGGATCCCTTCGTGTGGTTGTCTATGAGATTAGGCTTTAGAAGTTTGTTTTATGTGCTATAATGGTTGCTTGTACCTTAAAAATATTTCGACTAATTTGACTGTAGGCCAAGCCTTGGAGGTTGTCCTTGCCAAACCTCAGACTGATAAGAAAACTGATGCAGCATACACATATGGGGTTCATCCAGGCCACATTCCGCATCCTGGGTATGTTGGTTTTACTGGAGCTTCATATGGTTCTGTAAGTGCTGGATTTGGTGTTGCGACTAGTTTTCAGCAGGTACTTTGGTTATTTTGTATTTTCTTTTCTTCTTAGATACGTTTCCTCTGTTGGTAAAACTAATGCTTAATCATGCACATGAACAGCCAGTAATATATGGAAGAGGGCCAATTTCACCTGGGATGGCTATGGTACCCATGGTTCTACCAGATGGCCGAATAGGATATGTCCTGTAAGTTACATTTTCTTGTTAAAATCATAAGGTTTTTTTTTTTTTTTTTAAAATTATTTTTATTTTTATTTAGCCGACTACACATTTTTAAGAAATTGCTTTTGCTCTTCTGGAATTTGGGCAGCCAGCAACCTGGAGTGCAGATGCCAACTCCTCGTCCTCGAAGAGGAGTTGATCGGAGCAATGGTCAAGGTGGATTGGCAGGGCGAGGTGGAAGTAATGGCAGTGATGATGGCAACCGCAGTAGAAGGTATCGACCCTATTAGTTTATAGAAATATATAGGCATGTTGTTGTTTTCTCGGAGACAGGAGACCTTGTAGTTAGATGATAGTTTATGCGGATGAAAATAACAGACTCCTTAACCACCCTCCAGTCTCTCTCGTTCACTCTTTCCTCCTATCTAAGCCCATCCCCACCTAAAAATCTAGAAGAACAATAAAAATTAGAAAGAAACAACGCTGGAATTGGGAAATTGGAGCATCATATAAAACTTAAAAGGACTTTAGGAGAGGGCAGTTGAAGTATTGTTTTACAAGTTTCGTTGTACTTGGCGGTTTTGTCACATAGCGGGAAACAAAAGTTGGCTTTTGTTTCAAGGGCTTCGTAGTTTCCAGTCCATGATCCAAGTTGAAGTAGATTCCTTGTGGTTTTCTCAGTTTCATGTATGGCCGGATTGGTTTTGGGCAAATCTCAACAAATTCTTTTCGGCTTGGGCTTAATTGTTGTTTTCTTTGCCTTGTGCTTTATATTTTTGTTGAAAAAGGTTTTTTTTTTTTTTTGATACTGTAGTTCAGCAGCTTTATATTACCTGATTAAAATACCAAAAGGGTGCATGTTTTACGGATGAGGGAAATTTTTCCATGAACGTGACAGATTGTAAAGTTCATAAGTACATCAAACAGGAACTGAATTGACTTCACGATTTAGAAACATAAGACTCCATATAATGTTCAAGGGCCCAACGAGAACGAAGTCGCAACCAGTAAGCCCTACCGTTGACTCGACATTTTTTTAACCTTGTTCGGATATGGAATACGCATACGACATAGCAATTGTTATTTAGACTGAGACGCTTTCACATAAAGCAAATCAGAAAAAACCCAATTAAGAAATTGGAAAAAAGGAAAAATCAGATATCATCATCAAGAAAGCGTGAGAGGAAGAATAAGACTGAAATTAAGAGACAATTGCCACCGGCAAAAAAGGATTAGAAAATGCTAATACAGGCTGCTAAGTGGGTCATGTAACTTAAACCAAACCCTCTAAGTGGGTCAATAACAGCTAACATAGAAAAAGCCAACATACTAAAATTATGTAATTTTGCCTGTTGAATTTCAACTTTCAGGTCCAAGATTTTAGGAACAGACCAGAATGGTTAAACCTTAAGAACAGCTTGCGGTTAAATTAAACATTGAATTATACGAAGATCAAGAAATAGAAAGAAGCTTGACTCAAGTGCTCTCTTCCGGCTACCGAAAACGCTTTTCCAGCTAATCAAACTTAAAGACTCCACTTACTTTTTATTTCCAAGGGCCCAACGTTACTGCAATCAGTGCCATCCTTTTCCCCGTGAATGACTGGCATCAGATGATGCTAATCCCGTCTTGTTTCTGTTCGCTTTGTTTCTTCTGCGCAGCTGCTCTCTACAAACCCCAAAGCACGTTTGGCCCCGCTTACTCTTTTCCCCTCCTCTTCCTTTGGTTATTTCCTTTTTTACATTTCATATAGATTGATATGTGGGGTGTTACTATGAGTTATTTATTTTGCTTTTGATTCTTCCTCTCCTTACTTCTATATGTACTGTCGTTTCTATTTGCATTTAATTTTGAACGTATGGAGGGAAAAAAAAAAAAAAAAAGATCGAAAGTGATTGTTTTCAATCACCTGAATGATATCCGACTAATTGAAAGAAATGATGTGTGAAAGGAAGATGGTTTCCTGACATTAGTACGTCACTTTTATTTCGTGTTACTTTTGCGCCAAAGACCAAATATAGCCCGTCAACACTTTTAACTTGGATATTTTTTATTTTTAAATTATGGTTGGATTCAAACTCAAGATTTATTATTTATTTTAATTTTTTATATAATTTTTTATTTAATATAAATATTTTTAAAAAATAATATTTAATAAATTAAAATTTTAATTTTAATATCTTCAACTACGTTCCCGATCTTCAAATTTTTTTAAACTAATGATATATACTAATTCAAAAAATAAATAATAGTGCCTGACAGACTTTGGGTCGGGTGGCGAAATTACTTTATTTGATCCATGCATGCAGGTTAAATGAATAAAGGATTCCTTAACTTCCAACCAAATCGAATCAAATGTCTTTATCATCAGCGTACATATTGCAAATTGCAAATCCCCACTCAAAAATCTATCATCATTTTTGACAACAACAGTAAAATAATGTACCTGCTTTGCATTCATTTAATTATCATATTCAAATAAATTACTTTTTTTTATGTGTATGAGGTTAGGCTATTATGGAATATTCATCTCTTTCGTTAAACAAATTATTCATGTCTAACTTCAAAGAGACCTCATCAATTATACTAGAGAATCATTTTTAAAATATAATATTTAATAAATTTAAATTTTAAATTTTAATATTTGTAACTATTTTTCTTATTTGATTCAATAAATTATATTCTCATATTTTTCTAATTATTTTTGTTCATTAGAATAAAGTAAATAACAATATAATTATATTATCGTTTGACTTAAAATAGTTTCCTATTTCATTTAACGAGATTACAAGGGGGGAAATATTTAGAAGGAGATAGTGAAGAAAGAACCCTACTGCCTAACGCCTACTTCTTAGTACAGCAAACTCACCATTCATATGCTTGGAATCCAATTAATTGATGACACCACACCACTTGCAGTTCGACACATTATGCAAGAGGAACCTTGACCGGATACTTGTCAATTTCATCCTTCCACGGGTTACCCTTCGACTCAGTCATGGGAGTCGACCTAAGAGCCCTCCAAACAGCACTATTACACTTGAAGCCCGAGCCGAATGCAATCTGCCACACCCGGTCACCACCCGAGACCCGACCCTTGGCCTCCGTGTAAGCCAATTCATACCATAGTGAGCTACTTGAAGTGTTTCCAAATCTATGTAGAGTCATCCTTGAAGGCTCCATATGCCAATCTGTTAGCTGCAGATTCTTCTGTAATTCATCCAAAACCGCCCTTCCACCAGCATGGATGCAGAAATGCTCAAAAGCAAGCTTGAAATCAGGTATATAAGGTTTGACATTGGCTTTAAAAATCTTCTTTCGAACAAGAGTAACAAGGAACATGAGCTGCTCTGAGAATGGTAAAACAAGAGGACCCAGAGTGGTGATATTGGTTTTCAATGCTTCTCCAGCCACAGCCATTAACTCACGAGCCAATGAAACCCCAATCGTTCCTTTTTCATCCTCTCTTTGGTAAACGCATTTGTAATGTTTATCATCCGCCCCTTTGTGGGTTCGAACGACGTGAGCTAGCTGGTACTTGGAACGATCCCTATCTTGTGCCTTGTTTGACAAGAGCACAGCGGCTCCACCCATGCGGAATATGCAATTGCATAGCAACATGGACTTGTCATTGCCGAAATACCAATTCAGAGTAATGTTTTCAGTACTTACCACCAAGGCATACGTGTTAGGATTGGATTGAAGGAGGTTTTTAGCGAGCTCGATTGATATAAGACCAGCGCTGCAGCCCATTCCTCCAAGATTGTAGCTGTTGATATTGGTACGTAGCTTGTAATGATTGACTATCATGGCTGAGAAAGATGGTGTTGGATTAAATAAGCTGCAATTCACGATAAGGATGCCAACGTCCTTTGGTTTGACCCCGGTTTTCTCAAAAAGTGAGTTGAGTGCTCCGTACATGACAGCTTCAGCTTCAGATCGAGCCTCTTCCATGCGCAGGTTTGGTGGTCTAGATGTTATCCCTCTTGGGAAATACGTCTCATCGCCTAGCCCAGACCGGGTTGATATCCGTCTCTGATATTGAAGCATGTCCTCCGTAAAAGCGCCGCTATCATCAGTCATCTTCAGGAACGAGTCAACTGACATTTTACGATCGTCTTCAGGTTTGTAACAAGCGAAGTCGACCAGATAAACCGGCCTGGACCGTTTCGCATAGCAGAGACCAAAGAGGAAGAATACGATTAGTGAACCGGCTAGTCTTGTCGCAGCATCAATGCTCTCAAGTTGACGGGCTTGGTTGGAAACCAGGTCCAATTTTAGACCAGTGAACTGAATCAAAGTGACAACAAAGAGTGGTATGATTAAAGCAAACATGAGTGTGGTGGCGGGGTTACATGAATAACCATACCCTAACTTTACATATTTAAGCTTTACAGATTTCAGAAAATCAGGCAATCTTTGCCGGATTTTGATGACGACGGAGGACGAGTCTTTGAATGCCATTTCTGCCGTCAGCCTCTCTTTATCCATCTCGATGCTATCCCTATCTCTATCCATATTGTCTCCCTAACTACTCTCAATTTTTTGGGCTCTTAAAGGAATATGGGTTTGTTTTCTTGTGTATATATATAAGAAGCTGAACTAAAATCACCTACAAAGAAATTTGCTTAAATAAAAGCAAAAGGCCTAGCTAGAAATAGTTGGTTTGAGTTGAGTATGAAATAGAGTGGAAGAAAGCTAGAGAAAATCAGGTCTGAAACCTGAGGAATGGGGAAGATAGACCACTAGAATTAAATATGACAATAACTACAAGAAAAGAAACGAAAGCTGGAAGGAGAGTCTTGAATTAATGGTGGGTAGTTCCGAGAAAGGATAGATAGTTCAACCACCGTAGCAGTATATAGTATGGGATACTATTGACTATTCAGATATCAAATATATATATACATATATATAAGAAATGGGGATTAAGACCCCATCTCTTTGAGTCAAAAAGTCCAAAGTCACGATAGAGATGGGAAGAAAGGTGTGGGGGGGGGGGAATGGGAGGCTAATGCCTACGCCACATTGCCACCATTTGAGATTGCGAGGTTTCTTTCAAGAAAGCTCAAAGAGTCTTCGAGGCCTCCTCGTTTTGCCATGCATGGAGTTTCGGTTATTGGCAGGAAATCAATTAAAACGTCGCCCAAGTGGCCTTCAAAGCTTGGCAATGGAAGAAACCATAAAAAGGTCAAAAGAAAGAGGAGGACGTAAAAAGGGGAAAGCAGTAGGGAAATTGGCGGGTGGAATGTTAGGTGGCTAGCAATGAGGGAACACTAAATTGAGAGGGGTCAAAGAAGGTTGCCGCTAACCTTTCCAAAGTCCCGTATGGAAACAAACAGTCGATATTGGCCCTTTTTCTTTACTCTTGACAAATGACGGATTTGCTACGTGTCATTAATTCATTTTCTTTTTAAAAATCCTTTGGGTAAGAAGGAAGAGACTTGAACCTGCGAAAATAATGACATGAAGAAATTTGTATTTAGACACGCATTTCCTCCCTCCGAGAGCTACCCCCTTCCCCGTCTGTTTCCAATCTAAGAGCCAGAAAATCCTACGGCAGATTTCCTGGTGTCGTCGAAATCCAACGTTTTCGTAATTTTCAAAATTAATGACACCTGACATGCATAGAGTTAGTTGGCTACCGATCAGTGCCACATGAATTGCATAAAGATCTAATGTGTGTATTTTAATATGATTTTGAATGATCATGCGACTGAATAGCATGGCGAAATATGTCATGTGTCATCGTACATGTGATTGAATTTCAACAACATTATTTGCTTTATTTAATCATGTTAATTCCAAATATTGGATATACACAAAAAAAATTAACATAAACATCACATATCATATTTTAAAAGTAAAAGTTTATAAAATCCAAGGGCCAACATTAACCTATTTGAAAACAAATAGCTTGATATGGATGCAGAAGTATCCATAATATTGGAGAGGCGACTGCGATTATTTCAAGAACAGAAGAATGTGCAAGATTTAATCCATGTATTTAATTATGGTTTCCCATTTCTTTGATTTAAAAGAGTATGATTGCTGGTAAATAACTTAATAATAATTATATATATATTTTATCTTAAAAAAATATTGACGTATCTATTCATCTAATGCATTTATAATATACACGCCCTTTTTTATTCTAAGGATTTAAACGAAGAATATTAAATTTTATGGTCTGTAATAAGTGAATGTCTTAAATGTGCGTACATCATTTTTTTTTATATAAAAAAAGTGTCTTAATCTTTAAAATGTTTCATTTTGTTTTCAATTTAACTAATATATTAATTAACAAAAAGAAAAGGTGTGCGTTTTTAATTAATTAAGTTCCGCATGCAGCAAAGCAAACCTTGGCTTTAGCTAAACTAGAGCCAATTTATAGATATTTTTGATTTAGTTGTTGGAAAGTCGAAACTTAAATTTTCTTTTTGGCATTAATTTGATGCCTAATTTTAACTGTTGTGAGCTTTTTTTTTTTTTCTTTTTTGGCATTAAAATTTATATTCAATAGGAATATTCTTTTTCGTATTTTAGACTGTCGGAATATTATTTTAATAAATTTGATAACTTCAAACATGATTATATAAATATAACGCGTATAAAATAATCAAGGTGTAACACGACATGACTAAATATATTCTTAAAATTTATATAATACAAAATATTAACATCTCAAATTTTATATAAATATAAAATACTCTAAATATAATTATAATATAGTAAAATATATAAATATGATATGAACACATGAATTATTAAATTTGTTTTTCAATATTTTTTAATGTTTTTGAGTTAATTTTAAGTTGGTCAAAACCCAGTGAATATGTGTCTCACGGCAATTCTTATTTCTACAAATTCAACTATTGGCTTTCCTTCCATGATCCAAGCTTTTAGATTGAATTAGAATTTGCTTCTCTAGAAATTTGAAATACAAATTTGACCATAAACTACTCTCTTGATAAGAAAGATAATAGTCTTTTTTTTTTCTATGATTAAAGTTATCAAAAATTAAACCTCACCACTAAAATTCAAAATCCGACATTATACACGGGCAACTCTAAGAAATATGCGCAGTCGCCTAAAGCAAAGATAAAAAAAAAAAAAAATAGCTTCTGTTATGGCCTACACAAGCAAATTTACAAAGTCAACAGGTAGATATGTTATAAAAAAAATGTAGCTTAGGAATAAAGAAGAAGAGTTACGGATGTTGAAATTAGTATAAAAATTTATTGAATGTCAATTTTGTTATAATAACTCTATGAATTAATTGAATTAAACGTTAAATTTAAAGTCAATGAAATTTGCTCACTGTAATAGTTACATGAAGTGGGGTGGGAGGCAAAAGAGACTAACTTTACTCTTCAGCAGTTCCTTCAGATTTCCATACTATATCTTTCAATCGAGACTTGAAATTTTTGTAGAACTGTAATATGAACAGAAGAATCGATACATGAAATTAACATACATAGGCTTCGAAATAAATTTATATCTGATAAGAAAACATTGAACCATTTATCTATATATTCAAACAAAATAGGGAAGGGAAAAAGAAACAATTGGAAATCTTATTAAACACAAAAAAAAGGGACAAATTTAAATGAATATTTGGCTTAGAAACAAGAAAGATCGCAGTTAAAAATGGGTTCCTAAAATAATGGGATTCAAAAGCGTTTTCTCGCCAACAAAGCTAGAATAAGATGCAACTACTATGCAAGTCATACCTTGTGAAACTCCAATGTGTCTCCTCCAGTTTTTCGGAACTCCACAATATGTAAGGAGGGAGCAACCTCGAACACCTGAGATCAAAGAGCAATGAGTTTTCCATGTTTCTCTGATAAGGAATAATCTAAGAATGGATGCTGAGACAAATGGAAAGGTTTTTGAATTGCTTGATTTTAAGCCCTTCGATTGGTAACTTTATGGACAGAGGGAATAATACTGAAGACTAAAAATCATATGCTAATATATACATTCGAGGGATCAGTTCACGAGTTTAAATCTTACTTAAATCATTTGAAAAGAAGTTCAGAAAATGCTAGTAGGCCCAAACCTGGTTCAAGACCAGGACTGAGACTCAAAACATAATCGGTAATCATAATCCGGTATTGCCAGTCCTTCCATTACATCATTCAAAATGATGTAGGCCTCTTAATAAATCAAATAGATGTATCTAATGTGACTTCAATTCAGCATCAAGAATAAATTTTCATCGTATTCAAGACAACTTAAACACGTCTTGCTTGACTGGTTAGGAAACAATTAAGTACCTCTGTCGCTACAGAAAGTTTGCCCTTTCTCCCACTTTTGTCACCTTTCAACTTCATCTGTGACGACTAGAATAATATAACAAATACATGAGAGTTAGAAACAGAATTTGTAAACATACGAACTAGCATTTTGGCATAAGCAAAAAAAAAAAACAAACATATAATGCCGCAGAAAATCAGAGCAAGCAAATCAGCTTTTGCAAGATAGATGAAGATAAAATCGAACCTTGTAGTTTCGTTTGTCAATAGTAAAGCCTAGAGGCTTTGCAGCTTCCTCAATTTTGGAGATAATTACATTAGGTGGACATTGGGAAGCAAAACTGGTTTCTCGCTATAGTTTCAATTCAGACCAACAAATAAAAAAAAAACGTACACTCAGCAAAGAGAGAATTTCTCTTATAATTTATAAGATAGAAAGTGGAGATCCAGGCTAAAAACATTTAAAACGGGGAGTTGTTCAAATTCTTCAACTGACACAACATTTAGTAAGAGGGAAAGCTAAAGGGATCTTAATTAAATACCATCTGCTTCTCAAACAAATTGTCGAGACTAAAGCTTTGCGACCTAGAGATAAGCTCGAAAGCATTCATGGATACGGGTTTCTCTTTCCTTTCTGTTACAAGGTGTTCCTGCAAAATAAAATAACAATATAATTAGTGTACGATTAATTATTCTCATATTATTCTTTCACTTCGGGTAGATGGTCTGCAAAGCAACGGAAACAAACCAAAACACAATTTTACAGGGCATAAGCCCACGTTGTAGAGCGCTTGTAATGGATTATGCTTAATTTAAAATTTCCTACCATTGAGTCATTAAAAGCAGCATCTATGTCATCAAGATTTACATCCTCATCCTGCTCAAATTGGGGTAGCTTGTACCCTTTCTTGAACCATTCATCTTGTAAAATTTCCGTAACAGTTATGCGCTGCCACAAAGAACATGCAGAATTTCAACAGAAATACATGTGTCACTATAAGAAGTTGAATGTTCAATATGCTTATTGTATAATTTAAGAATATGATCAATTCCGAGATCACAGATAGCAAGTAATCAGAAAGTTTCAAAGCATTAATGGGTTTTGGAACATACAGTAAGAGGGTTTGGATCGAGAATACGCTTTATCAATTTCCTGGCGCCAGATGAAAACCATGATGGAAAAGCGAAATCAGCCTTCGAGATCTGAATTTTATCAAGATGCATACGAACACTAACTTAATGAAGTTCTCATCTAAATGAGAAGACAAATGTGGGAGGTACTAACTTTTTTATACAAGGCTATAAGGTTTGGTTCATCAAAGGGCAAATAACCAGCCATAAGTACAAAGAGAATAACTCCGCAAGACCAAATATCTGATGATGTACCATCATAACCTTGATTTTTGAGCACCTGATAAGGAAAATGTTAGATTATAAGAGTGAAGAAGAAATTGCAGCATTGCAGGTCAGTATCTCAATAAACTTATGAGTAAATACCTCCGGAGCAACATAATTCGGAGTCCCACAGGCTGTATGAAGCAACCCATCTTCCTACATTTGGAAGAATATTAGTAATGTTTGCATACATATTAAAGGAAAAGAAAGATTACACTACCAGACATGGAGTACTTTTTCCTTTTTCTTTTCTGCCATTATTGATAGTTAGCATTTATAGAATCTCAAGTGCCAACTAAAAGCCTTGACCAACTGTTTCAAGCATCCCCCAAAGCCCTTCCTATTTCGTAGCCATCCTTAGAAGGTGCATTATATGCATGGTATCACGTTTATAAATTTCGGTATAAAAAAAAAAAAAACTATTACGAGCTCGGATTTCAATTTCATAAAACCATCTTGGCCAAAATAACGAATAAAATATTTCATAAAAACCATGCTTACCCGAACTTGCTGTGATAAAGCACTCAATCCAAAATCTGAAATTTTAAGAACTCCATACGAGTCAAGAAGAAGGTTCTCAGGCTGCAAAAATGGAAAATGGATAATGACATATGAATTATGAAGTCGAACCCACATTAAAGAAACTGCCCTAATTTTCCCAACTCAAAAGCTTTAAACCACACTCATCAATGGAAAGTTTCGAACCTTCAAATCTCTATGGTAGACACCTGTACTATGGCAGTAATCAACAGCATTGATAAGCTGCTGGAAATAGCTTCTAGCTTCATCCTCTTTGAGTCTTCCACGCTTGGCCTACGAATATCAAAGATTTTTAGCACCATAAACAATAAAGTCCATGACCTGTTATAATTTTTCTTAGACATGTTCATTTAAATATAAATATCTGTAACGAAATTAACGACAATTGCTTACAATTTTGTCGAAAAGCTCCCCTCCATCGACAAACTCGATCAAGATATAAATCTTTGTCTTGCTTGCCATAACCTATGCATTCAAATCACGGAAAAGAAAATTAAATAATTTTATCGGCAATGCCAGCAGCATGCTCAAGGGGATGAACCTTTCATCATAGTTTCAGGGATTAGTTTATTAATTTACCTCAAATATTTTAATGACATTGGGATGCTTGATAAGCTTCATTGTTGATATTTCTCTTTTTATCTGCCCCAAATAAAATCACCATTAAAGAGAAACCCAAAAATGTAAACGCTTGAAGATAGTTCATTAAACGGTCAAAACAAATTAACCAAAGACTTTGCAATAAAATAAAAAGATGAGTTATATATATAACACAGATATGATTAATCCCACTCCCAACGTTTGACGAGTGGACCCGACATTTCAGCGGTGGTCCTATGTTCATTGACGGTCGAGATCTCTTTCAATGCCAGTCTTTTAATGTTTGTGTACGTGCAGAGAAGTTTTTACCTGTTCGACCATTCGGTGACGGAGAAGTTGGTCACGGTCCAGGATTTTAATGGCCACACACTCGCCGGTCTCAACATTCTTAGCGAATTTAACCTTTGCAAAAGTTCCCTCACCCAAGGTTCTTCCCAGTTCGTACTTCCCTACACGTGTCCTCGTCGTCAGAACCAGTGGCGTCTTCTTCTTCTTCATTCTCCCGCCTTCGAACGTCCGAACAGATAACCAGATTTTGATTTTTTTTTTTTTGGTTTTTGACTCCCGGGTTTTCCTGTTGTTGGAAGTACATTCAAATTTCACTTGTGATCAGAACTGACGAGAGAAAAACGAGGAGGGAAAAGTAGGGGAAGAAAAGAGAGGAAGAGAGAAGAAATAGGAGAGTGGCAAGGGAAACGCACAAAGAGTCAAAGAGGAAGAACTTTCAATGGAATGATATGCTCCCTACGCAGTATATATTATAAGGGGTTGTCGGGATGGGATCCACAAAATGATGATGTGGACCCAAAAATATATCCAGTTAGTAAATCTTATATTTATTTATTTGTTTTATATTTAAATATTTTATTATATTTAAAATATTTTATATTTATATAAATTTAAATATATTAATAATTTATATTATATAAATTTTAAAATATATATTTATATCACGTCATATTTAATATTTAATATTTAATATTTTATAATATCATACATAGATAATCGTGTAGTTAAAATTGTGAAGTGTCTACCTGTTCTTATATCATATGAGTAAAGTATAGCGCTGGGGTTGTAATTTTATGGGTTTTATTAGGGTAAGTAATGTAAAGCAGATGGAAAATGTGAGGGAGACTTTAATTTCGAAAGGGTAGCGTAGTAACTGGACAATAAATAAGGACATATAGGGTGCAAATATCCACATTCATTATACCAAAAAAATCGAAATTGATAAATAATTGAGAACATTCAAAAACAACAAACATGAAGTCGAGTGTTTTAAATGGAGGTTGCTGTTATACATAAATATATATATATATATATATATTGCTTCTTTTTGGGTTTATTTTTGTAACTTTCAATCGACATAGAGCAAGAACTCTTCTACTCCGTAAAAAAAATCAAGTGGGACAGAATCTTGGATATGCACCTAGTACATGGAGTACTGATCAGCGGTTCATTGATGAACTCAAAACTAATAAAATGAAAGTGTACCAGTCTCTCCACTTATCGTCCGTTAGTTTTAAATTATATATTTATATCATATAATATTATCTTTTAATATCATATTCATATTTTAAGTATAATATTTAAACAAAATTGATTTTTTTCTCTTGCATCGTCTTCTAATTAGCAAGTGATCCAACTTTTGTCCATGGATTATAAAAGCCCGACTCGAGGTAAATGAATATCTTAGTGGGGCCTAACTGGGTAATGGTTGCATCCTTGAGCCCAATCAAAGCAGCTAGGCTTTTAGGTCTCATCACAATGATTCACGGGTTTCCCAAAACGATGAATTTTTATGTTTCATAGTTTCTTCTTTCTTTTGGTAAATTTTGCAAATTATAATCGCCATTTCACACCCCCTGAATCACACTTTTTAGAGTTTAGACTATATGTTGTTTCCACTCTCCATCTTATCTTTAATCATATATTGTCTCTTTTATATATTTATATATTTTTTTAAATTAATGTATTTAAGTGATTCAAGTGAATTAGTTCCTATTCAAATCACGTTAAATATAACATTTTAGTTTTTAAAAAAATTTGTCATGTCGCTCACCGCTCAAGGGATGCTAATCCAAAGCAAAGCCCAAACAGATGAGCAAAACCGCAACCGACGTAAAACGTAAGCAGCCGTGCAAACAACCAATAAACTATCAAACTAGTATCTAATTGCGCGCTAGTTTTGTCTTTGGCAAACAGAACAGGACAAGACCAAATCTATAATCTCTCCTTCGGTTAAATCTTTAATTTTTTTTTTTTTCACTTTATTACGTTTACTTCTCTTGTCTTAAATTCCAGAATCATCGTCGCTATCTAAAGAGCCCCACTTCAAGAATTAAAGAAAATAGAAAGAAAAAAAAAATCCTCCAAACTCACCTGCTCAAACAAGGTAAAAATAGTGCATTACCCTTTTTTTCTTTTCATATTGTTTAATATTTGGCGATGTTCGATTTAGGGTTTTGTTTTTTTCTTTGGTTTTTTGGAGAAAAATCTTCAGGGTGATTAGGGCTAGGGTTTCTTCTTCGAGTAAAGTAAGAAGAAAAAAAGGCTTACACATGATGCCGCAGCCACCGCAAATGATTCCTATGATGCCTTCGATTCCACCTACTAACATCACTACTGAACAGATTCAGAAGGTATATATATTTATATTTTATTTTCTTCCTTTATTTTTTGATTATTTTCTGTATATATCGTGTTCAATGCTCGTTGTTTTTAGTTATGGCGTTATTTAGAGGGAGATGCTGACCTGGAACTTTTTTGGCTTAGCTGAAACCACTTTTTTTGTGGTCACTTTAATGAGATAGAAGAAGCCCATTTTTTTCGTTCCGGAAAAAAAAAAAGAAGAAGCCCTTTTCATGGATGTTTACACACATCACGTTTATGAGATGGAAGAGTTGTGCTTTTTTTTTTTTTTTTTGAATTGATTGCGTCTGTATTGATAGTTATTTGGAATAGAATGATGATGCTGAAAAGGTAATGGTTGGTTGATATTGGTTTATGATAAGAGTGATGGATAAAATAGAGAGATGAATGAAAGTTATTGGTAAAGCAGAGGTGATCTGATTATTCCTCATGTTAGATGCGAATGCAGTTGATTAATTTTTTTTTTCTCTGTCATTTTAGTATCTGTTGTCGAAAGCAAAAGACTTGCGCCATCTTCAATGGAGAGACGCATCTCGGGCATCGAGCAGTTGTGCTTGATGTTGGGGAAGAATCAACAGTCTTATTACCCTTGTCAATTTGATTCTAGGTGTTTTATCTTTAGATTTTTTTTTTTTTTTTGGTTTTTCCTATTTTTGGCTTCTGTCTTTTATGAAGCTTGTAAATTTCTTGAAGTTTTCCAACATCTTTTAGAATCAATTTATGATGTCCACCTCGACCTTGGATTTTCTTTGCTTTTGGAGTTTCAAGGCTTATACTGTCAAGATAAAGTAATCTGTGTGTCTATTTTTGGGTTCAAATTTTTTTTGTTCACGCTTACAATGAATTGGACATTTTTTTGTTAATTAAATGGTGATTTGCTGCCATTATTTTGCTGGGCACCGCCATGGACCTCGTATATATATTCTTGGGAAATATAATATATAACTTCTAATAATCCAATGAAATATCTTGTTTGATTATATTAATTTGAAAACAAAAACTGATAGATCTGCTTGAAGGCATATATTGTAAGATCCATATTGGGGTTTTGCTGATTAATAGAGCAAGGTGTTGTTTCTGATATTAAATAGATTTTCAGGACATATGCATATCTCTAATCACTTATTTATTATAAATTCCCTTTTTATTTACCTTGTTTCGAAATGGCTTCCAATTGGAGTAACAAGACCGGTTAAGCTCTCTACATGGTTGCAAACAGCAGTAAGGGTATGTTCATTTCAGTAGAAGCTTGAATATTGCTTTCCTAATAGAGGGTCTACGAGGCTGATTTCTAAAGCATTCCAAGTGGCTCTTCATCAGGTCCTTCATTGAGTTAAATTTATTAAAAGCAAGTAAAAATGAAAGTCCTTGTAAGCTTACCTATCCAATTATGGTTTATTTTTACCTCGTTTATAAAAATTCTTTATTTTAGATGGAGAGAAGGTGATAAATGGGATCTTCCTGTTTCACTTTAGATCATTTGTTCTTATCTTTGAAAGAATAATATTCCGTTCAGATGAAAAGCATTAGTTGTGTTGTAAATCTGGAACATCAATTTTATTAAAGAATTTATTGATATTGCATTCTGTTCCCTGAAAGTCTAATGGGTATGAGATGCAAGAGCAGTGGTTGATTTAGTCAAACTGTTCGCTGATTTTTAGAAAGTTACTAAGCATAAGATGTGGGCTTTATGGTTAATTCTTATAGATGATAACTACTTTTGTTGTGGACTAAGCTGAAAGCTTAAAAGCTATACTTGAAATCTCGCTATCCTTTTTATCCAGCAACTTCCTATGGAATGGACTATCCTTTCCTAGGTCAAGGTCCTCTTTTGGGAACCCAAAATTGAGCAAACTCAAGAAGTATTTAAGAAGTGCCTAAATGCGAAAAACTTCTCATAGAGTTTGGGTTACAAACAATCTTTGGGTGAAGTGTGTACCCTAGATATTGTAATCAACGCGTGGCTTTACTGTTTCTTTTGTTTTTGATTGTAGGAGATGTTTACCGTATAGATCTCTTCCCCTTTCGCCATCTGTTGTCCATATTCACAGTATCTGTCCCGTAATTCTAAAGGATGGAGTATATTATAATAGAGGCATTAAGCTGTTCTTATGTGTTTCCTTTTTCCCCATTTTTACTGCAGTACCTTGATGAGAACAAGAAGTTGATTTTGGCAATTTTGGAAAATCAGAATCTTGGAAAACTCGCTGAATGTGCCCAGTAAGTAATTAAGTTTCTGTTTTCTTTTTTCTCTTTTATCTATCTTAGTTGTGCATGCAGCATTTTAAGTCATCGGAGGTTTAAAATATATGTTTTCTTTAAGTTGGAAGTGGCTTTAAGACTGTACGAAGGGGGTGAATTTTAGAAGCTAGAGAGGAGTTTATCAACTTATGAAGGTTTCAAATTTATGCGATATCAATATTTGAATGTTAGTACTGAATTGTCGCAGCTTCATTTTATTCACATAAAATTACTCTGTTTTTCTCCCTATACGTCTTTGGTTTTTCCCATTCATGCATTCACATATGCTTACATGTGCAAAATTTGGGTGGCATACATATAAGATTTTGATGATTTAGGTATCAAGCTCAGCTGCAGAAGAATTTGATGTATTTAGCTGCAATTGCGGATGCTCAACCACAGGCAACGCCAACAATGCCTCCCCAGGTGAGTGTTAAAAATAATTGTTTCCTCTAGTCTATATCTGCTGTTACACTGCTTCCTCACATGTTTACCAACCTTTGCAGATGGCACCACATCCCGCAATGCAAGCGGGAGGATACTTTATGCAACATCCTCAGGCAGCTGCGATGGCACAGCAACCAGGTATTTACCCTCAAAAGGTGCCTTTGCAATTCAGTAACCCACAACAAATGCAGGATCCACAGCAGCTGATGCACCAGCAGCATCAACAAGCCATGCAAGGTCAAATGGGAATCAGACCTGGAGGGCCCAATAATGGCATGCATCCCATGCATGCTGAGGCTAGTCTTGGAGGTGGCAGCAGTGGTGGTCGCCCTCCATCTTTGGGTCCAAATGATATACGTGGTGGAAACAAGCAGGAGGGCTCTGAAGCTGGTGCTAATGGGCGGGGCAGCACAACTGGTGGGCATGGTGGTGGTGATGGAGCAGAGGAGGCAAAGTGACTGCCCTAATCAGTTGTTTTGTTTGGATACAGGTGACTGCTGATAATAGGTGCCTCTTACAATAGGAGTTGTATTGCTCCGGTGATCTCTGACAGACGGCATTAGAATTAAAATTTTCTTGTTGCTACAGTTTAGGTAGTACAACTTACGTTGAGGTTCTCGGCGTGCTAGTGAAGTAAAGAACAAGTTGTTAACAACCACGGTTTAGTTGTAAAAAGAGGTTTAAAGCATGTGATCACTACCTTCGAGGCTGACATTTTGTAATAACCTATATCTAAATCGTGATCCGATTGACGTTTCCTTGGTTTTTACCGGTATTGTTTGTGTAAAATCCTTTGTAAATCAAGGTTATGGTTGTCAAAGTGGAACCTACCAAGAGAGATCTTCATGTTGAAAAAAGGCCGGTCATGTTCCTGGGAGGTGGAAGCATTTTTCTTCTCATCTACAAATAGGGATCCATGAGATGAGGCTAAGGCTATGGTTGCGGGAAGATGAAGAACATGTGCATGAACTATGAACTCCTGAGATCAACCTGGAGCTTGTTTTAGTTATTGAAGAGTTTAACGAAAAAAATTGCGTCATCCAAGTATTGATTCGATTGATTGATGCATGATTTTTGTTGCCTTCTCTTTTTCAAACTAAAAAGGTTAAACAAAAATTATGCTTAATTCGCCATTTCGCCTTAAAAAATGTTGCATCTGCAAGCTAGCTGCTATGGGGATTATCCGAACTCATTCGAATCCAACCACCATAACATGATCAATTATGAATTTTTAATTCCTTAAATTCAAATTCAATCTAATGGAAATAAAGATTTAGACATCTCTTCAACCAGAATATTAGTCCATGACGTAGTTATGGATGCTGTCATTTCAACCAATACGATTCGAATTAAAATTAAGAAGAAGAAAACGAAATAACTTGAAATTTTTAAACATATTCTTCAGATGTCACCCTTCAATCGCTGAAAAATACAATTCCAATAATTAAAAGTTGATAAAAAAAAATACTTAAAACAAACATTGCAAACTCTCTCTCAATGTTTGGCACGAAAGAAAAAGCACGAAAAAGAAAGCCCAGGCCACTCATCCGAAGAAGTCCCGTTCCCAAACTTCGATCCTTCAAACGCACGGTTTTTTCCGGTCTTTTTCAAGTGCTCCATTGGTGTAGTAAACACGCAACTTTTTATCTCATCCTTTACCAAGATCCAAGACCCTCTGTTTTATCTCAGAATTTGATCGAAGATTTCCTTCCTTTTTTTCTTCTTTTTCTTTTCTTTTTCTTTTCTTGGATGAATATATTAGTAATTTCATTTCTATATTGTTAAAAATAAAAAGGTCATTTGTCAATCTTTTTCTCTTTCTTTCTTAAACAAGCGACGATTGCCCTTTTATTATCATTAATCGTCTACCTTAAAGCATACCAAACCTTGCTCTGTTTTTTTCTCTTCAAGACCCGACCAAGAAAAGCTAACCAGAATCGCCATGAAAGAAGACCAACGCACTCTTCACCTTCATAACCACCAAAGAAACAAGCTTTCCATCACCAAACTCTTCACTCATACCACCGCGTGTGTTATCCTCGTCTTGCTCAGTTACACCTTGGGTTACCTCTCCCACTCATCTCCTCCCCAGCAACAACAACAACTTCAGCTTTCCCAACTAACTCAGCCTCCTCCTCCTCCTTCAGTTTTCCGACTTGCTAACTTACCAACCCAACTCGACAACTTCCGGATCGCCGCTCACTGTTCCAACTCGCCTCTGCCTTCCCACCTCGTCTTCCCAACGATTCTTGACCGAGTCTTCAATGGCTCCTCTCCTTATACCGATTTCCCGCCACCCCACCTTCGCTCCTTCCTCAAGCAGAAAAGAATCAAAGGCTGGGGATCCAATGGTGCCGTTTTCGAACACTTGATCGAACGAGTCAAGCCCAAACTCATCATCGAAGTAGGAACTTTCTTGGGTGCGTCAGCTCTCCACATGCTCAACGTGACTCGTAAGCTCGGCCTCCAAACTCAGATACTCTGCCTCGACGACTTTCGTGGATGGCCAGCTTTCGGAGACCGTATCAAGGGCATGAACATGGTAAACGGCGATGTCGTGTTGCTTCAACAATTCATGCAAAATGTGGTTTACTTCAACGCAACCGGGTCGGTTTTACCCGTTCCATTCTCAACGGCATCGGGTCTTGAGAGGTTATGTGAGTGGGGAATAACCGCGGATTTAGTAGAGATCGACGCGAGTCACGACTTCATATCGGCTTGGGGAGATATAAACCGCGGGTATCGGATCTTGAGACCCGGCGGAGTAATTTTTGGGCACGATTATTTCACCGCGGCGGATAACCGTGGGGTCAGAAGAGCAGTAAATTTGTTTGCGCAAATGAATAATCTCAAGATCCAAACCGACGGTCAACATTGGGTCATTGATACTGCTTTAGCAAAACAGATTTGACTATTTTCTTTGGCTTATCAATAATGGTAAATTGTAAAAAAAAAAAAAATTGTGAAAGGCAAGCTTTGGGGTTTTATTTGATTGTGTAATAATGGCATTCTCTTGAAATGTTAATACTAATAAAACAAATATTACCAGAAGGAAAAAAATCAGGGAGAGATGTTTTAAAAAATGGTAGTTGAAACTTAAAATCTATTTGTTTTGTTGTTAGTTGTTGGCTTCTGGCTTAGTCGGCAGTTGGAAGGCAAAGTTCATAGATTTGGAAGTCTATATTTGGGTTTAGAAAACCAATCATTGAATAGTATTATAAAAGCTTTCTTTGTTTTGTAATTACTTGTGTTGTTATTTTAGACCGGTATACATGCTGTCATGTGTGCAGGAAATTTTATTTTATGTATAAATCGAGTAGAGGGATTTAAACTCAACATAAAAATATTAGATTTAATAATATTTGATATAATCATATAAATATGACATACATAAGATTAAAAAAATACGATACGACGTGATTATATTCTCAAAATATATATAATAAAAATTATTAAATTTAAAATATATGTTTAATTACTAAAATTAAATATTCGGATGTAAGGAGTAATTTTATTTGATTATAGATTTTATTAGGTTATCTTAAAAAAATTAATTATAAAAAAATAACAAATTATCGTTTTTTTTTGTTGTTTGTTACATCCAAATAATTTCTATCGATAATATAAAAAAAAAATGAATTATTTTACGAGCCTCTGACGATGAAGAAGTAGGCTAAAAAGTGATGATCTGTATCATACAATAAAGCAGCAGCACAAAAACTTTGACTTTGCGAAGATGGAAATAACTAGTAATTGGCACAAAGTGAATTTCTGGTGCAATTTTAGTCGAAATTTCCGAAGTCGGAAAAATCTTATGCCTTGGAACTTTGAAGCTCAAAGGGTCGACATCGACTTTCCTAGATCGTTTCTACATTCCGGAGGCAAAGCAATCAAGCAGCCTAGCTAACTAGACAAAGGTAAAGCTAATCTGCTCACAGATTTAGGACCCAAAGGCCCCCAACTATAGCTTAAGTTAAATCAAATTGATGCAACATTTGAGAGGGCCTCGGACATGGCCCAAACTATAAATATTAACATCTTCGCAGTCACAAAACCTAACAAGATTTCCATCTCGTCGCCTCATTCGGAAAAATCATCTTTGGCTTCTGGCACTTCAACAGCCTCTGATTTTCAAGCCGAAAACATGTAAACAGAAAAGAAGACCAATTTTTATTATCCTTCGAACTCTACTTTTTTTGACAATGCAATTAAAGTTACAAAAGCAGGGTTCTTGTGGTTAACTCTATGCACATTCTTGAGTCTTGCAATATTCCCTTGTTTCAAATATATCAACTTATTCACTCATTTTCTTATTAATCAATTACATGTATTCATGCACGCATTGCATGTGCCTGAATGTGGTTTATCCATGCACGAAGCTTTTGGTAGACGACGCCCATGAAATTTGATTGCTGCCATGTTTTGGGCTTGGCACATGATATATGGTGAAATCATCATTTTTTGTACAGAAAAACTTATACACTAACTTGTAAGGTATATATCCCTAACTAGAAATGCAATTAATCCTGAAACTTGTAAAGTTGTAATCAGAGGTTTTAAATGCAATTAGTGAACACGAAATGTGAAATTTCGTTGTACAGATTGAAGTTCAGTTATTCAAATGAAATTTTTTAATGTTAAAAGTTTGGTGAGCAGGGTGAAAGTTGGCCATATTTTGGGGTGAATATATACATAGGGAAAGAAGCTTTTCATGGATTTCATGGTGGATACACTATTAGCTGCTAACATGAAAAGAGCCATGTCCTGCAAAAGTTATCTGTTGCTGAAATGGAAAAGAGGGAGCTGATGATGAAGCCTAGTTTTCTGCTACTTGCAGTACTGCTTCTACTGTCAATTATGTTTCAATGGCAGCTGGCTATCTGCAGCCGTTTTAGCTGGAGTTGTGATCCTCCCTGCCACCTGGAATTTAACAAGAACAAGAAAGACGCTAGCGAAAATTATAAGGAGAACCGGATCCAATACTGAATCAGAATATATATATATATATATATATATATATAGGTACTGCAAAAATGAGAATATTTATATACCAATATTCATGCAGAACATGAATAGCAACACGAATAACATAGATTTATAAGATGTCATCGGACACAAGAAAGTAATATTGAGTCAATGTAAAATCTTTGACTTCAAAACGATTTTCCATGTCTCTCAGGTGATTGATAGAATTCGTAATATATCTTTCAAGTTTGAATCACGTTACAATTGAGCAGCACTTATCAATGTAACATACTGTACCGAGAAGGTGCAGTATAATTCTCTTTCAATGGCAGATGACAGAACCGAAGTAAGCAAAGGATAATTTTGTCGAAAACAAAATGAATTATCAAACTTATCAAGGAAAACCGTTTTGAATAGTTTTCTTCTTTTTTTTTTTTAAATCAAAACCGAACTGAGAAAACTTTTCTAACAATATGTTTTTAGATTAGGATAGTTTTTTTGAATTTTAAAAAAATTCTAACATAATCATTTATACAAAACGATTAATTTGGTTGAACTTAAAATATGTTAAAAGTTTAACTGCCAAAAAGATAAAGTTCATATAATATTTCACTTAAATTCGAATTAAACTCGATCCAACATGCTTATGTTTGGTGCAATCAAACTTTGTGTACATCCGCACCCACTACAAAAGCTCTTGTACTTCTCATTATCGTTTTGAAAATGGATACTAAAACGATTTTGAATTTTCATTAAGCAAAGTTTTTGCATGAGAAACCAAATGTGTAATTAATTCTAACTCTTATTAAAATAAAATAAGTGTTGGAACCCCATTAGAACAAAAAGGAAAAGTACATTTGAATTTGCTTTATTTAAGTTATTAAGTAGATTTAACTAATTTTTTCTTCGATCAAATAACCTCTGAGATGAAAAATAAATATGTTTATTCCAATTAAATCATAAAATCATTTTTGGTTCTACTGGTCCCTGATCTAACCATATGCCTTTTTTTTTTTCTGGTAAATAGGGTAGCTTTCATTACTTTACTTTTATCACCCAAAAAAAAAAAGGCAGAAGGATAGCAACAAGGCAATAGGAAATTAAGTAGTGGTACTAGTACGTTTTTTTGTCTTTGCCTTTGTCTTTTCACTGTATATATTAAACAAATTTAAATTTTTCAAGGGGAAGAAAGAGGCCCTTCTTTAAATAGTTGGTGAAAGTAGGGTTTGTACATTCATCACTTTTCTTTTAATACGATAAAAATACATAGAATTATCAAATTTAATAAATATTTATCTTTTTTTTTAAATTCATCCACAAAAGTTAGGGATACTGTTGGATATTTTTGGGCAAGGAAATTTAAGGGGCTAAGATATAAAAAATAAAATAAAATTGGAGAGTCCTTTCACAAGGTACAAGATATATATATATATATATATGTATATGTCTACATATGCCTGGTCCCTTTGATTTATATGTTTTTTTTCTAAATATTTTGTTGGTTCACTCATTGAGGGTTGGTTTCCTTTCAAACTCAAACTTGTCATGGACCTAGGGAACAACCACAAAAAGATATACAGAAACTTGATATAGAACTGCATAAACCGAAAAAAAAAAAAAAAAAAAACTCTTTGATTGATGCAAGCAGAACTCAAAAGGGAATCCGATGAAAGCAGACAAAATAAACCCACAAGAACTTGGAGGAAAAAAAAATAAAGCATTAAACACAGATATTACATACTCTTACGAGATAATCTTACAGCTCTAGCCTCCTGAGAAGAGCAGATTTGAGGCCTTCTTCGGTTCTCGTCAAGCCATCAGGAATCCTGACGACTATATCTTGGAGCATGAGCTCGTTAACACACGACATGCTTGCATGATGGACATGAAACTCCAAATCACGAAGGGCAGCCATTAACCTAGCAGCTGGATAGTTCACATTCTCTGATTGAACCCTAATCATTGCATCATCATTTCCAATAATCTTGATATCGAGTTCAAGGCCAACGTACCCAGCAGTTCCAGGTGACGAGTTACTAGGCCTGGCTGCTTGTTCCTCTGAAGTGATGGTGCTTTGGTTATCGATAGCATCAATCATTTCTACCTTCACTTTCTTACACTCTTTCTGAATCTGCGATTCCAATTCTTCAATTTTCGCCTTGAGCTTACTGATGTACGAAACGGCGTCAGATAAGAGCGATGCTTTGTCCATGCGCGACACGTTCGGGACTACAGCTCGGAGCGCATAGAACCTATGGTTCAGCTTCTCACGGCGTTGCCTCTCAGCTTCCACGTGGTTCAACGGTGTCTCTCGTCCGAGCCCGGGTTTTCTTCCACGTTTCTTTGGGGTTGCTTTCTCTGTATTATTCATGGCTAGCAATGGACAGTCGGAATCTGAATGCTCCGAATCCACTTGTGAAGACTGCCCAGTTTTTGTGTTGGAATCTTTCTTGGTTTGATTTTTGTGGTTTTCTTGCTTGGTTTTATTATCAGGGCTTGCATATTCTTCTTGAACACCGGCTATTATGCCGATGTCTGCAAAGGAGATGTTCCTGTCAAGGAGCTGGATTGGACCTTGGGTTAGATTTGGATTTGGACTTGTTTGTTTTGGCGTCGAGCCAATGAGATCGGACCCGAATAGGGATTTCACTTGCTGGACTAAATCCCAATTTTCGCTGATCATTTCTGAGGATCCCAGTTCAAGAACCCCACCAGAAATTGGTATAAAAACCAGTGTTTCCATGCCATGCATTTGTGCTTCTCTAGCCCTTTCACACTTGCAAAATTGCAACTCACGAGCACCAGTTAACCAAACCAAAGTGCCGGTGCTGAGAGCCTCACCCGGAATCCCATCTCCAGCAGAGAAAGATCGACTGAATGACATCACATAGAACCATTCAGCGTCAGTTATATCAGTGCCATCGACCAACGACATATCGATGCCATGGTTGTCTCCAATGAGGGCTTGGATTCCTTTCATCACATTTCTTCGTTCGTCATGTAAGCCCTGAATGTTGGAAGTACTATTGGCACTTAATTTCGGAGATGTATCTTTGGTTTCTTGAAAATGTCCATCTCCCCAAGCCAAGAATAAACGGCCTTGGTCATCGTTTGAGGTCTGCCAAAATATAGCATATGCCCACCAATCTTGCTGGCTTTGGATTACAAACTGCAGCCTCTGCTGGAGAGTTGAAGGTGGGGTTTCCTGGGAAAGAGAAACCAGCGAAGAAGATGAAGATGGGGAGATTATTAACTCTTCCATGGCTAGCCGACACACACACACAAAAGTGTAAGAGACGTAAGAAAAGGCAGAGAAACAAGGACAAAGAAAAAAAGAAAAAAAAAACTATGTGGGAATGTAGAAAGCTGAGAGCTGGGAAGAGCTTTTTTTTCCTTCTTTTTAGTGTTTCTTTACTTTACTAGGTCCATGATAACTTGGAGATGAGAGAAGGTTTTCGAGGATCAACAAACAAACGAAACTAATAAAAACTTTTCTTATTATAAGAAAAAAAAATGACATTAACTAAGATGATTTTAAAAATATTTTATTAATAAATTAATAATCATTAATTAATTTTTAATCCATAATTATAACATTGATTTGACCACGGTATCCTATAAAAGAAAAAAGAGTACCGAGAGAATAGAAGAAAGAAGGGGGGGGGGGGGGAACTGGGGAGTAGGTGCGGGCGAAGTGTCCAAATTAGGTGCGTCAGTTTTGGGCACCACTAGCACGTGAATCGATAGTGAGAGGCCCAGTGACCACTGATGGGTGTGGGGTAGAAGTCGCGTATACCCTTATAATTAATTATAATTATGTTTATTTTATATTTAAATAAATTTTAAAATATTTTATTTTTATATAATTTTTTATCATATTTTATTTTTTATCATGCATTTATTTTTTTATTCTATACTCATGTTATATTTAATATTACTAAATCTATTATAAATTTTTTTTATGAATAATAAAATTTTTAATTATCTTTTTTATCTTCAACATCAATAAAAAAAAATCAAATCAATATTCAATACTTTATAGTTTACACTAGTCCTTCCCACTTTGCTATTACAGCATACTATAAAATAATACTGATAATATAATTTAAAGCCAATCTCATCCTTGTAATAAAAAATCCTCTCAACAAAGTTCAACCACTCAATAAATTCATCCGATTTAATTCTTCCTTTAAACTATCAAATATCTATTTTAATGTCATAATCTCACTGGAAATCATAGTTTCTCTAAGTACGAAATTAGGGACCAGCTTCATCACTCGATGCACGACTTCTAGCACGATGGAAAGGATTGATTTCATCCCTATTTGGTGTCATGGATTGACACATTGTATTTTTGGTTTTGATTTGAAATACTTCTATAACTTAACTTAAAAGCTACCCCAAGTATGCAGAATAGCTCAATTTAGATTCTTGAGATAATAATTTTAATATTTATTATTATTTTTTGAAATTATTTTTTATTTAAAATTTTTCAAATAATTATTTATCTATTTTTTTAAAAAATTTTTAATATTGCTGAACGAAAATAATTTTATAAATTTTAAAAATCTCTTCAGTTTTAAAGATTAAAAAATTATGTATTGCATAGATAGATACTTAAATTAATGAATAATATTTAAAAAGAAAAAAATAAAAGATTACTATGGTGATAAATATTATTGATACTTAGCATTCTTATCTTAATCTTTTATATTTGAACATTCTGGTTGGGACCATAATTAGAATTATTTATTATTTATTCTAATCAAGATACACTCCTTTCCTTGACTCCTGGAACTACCTTTGGGCTGTTCGGACCGAGGCTATCTTATCTCCATTCTGTTTTCCGTACAATCATTGGTTTCAAAGGCAGTATTTTAATATTTACATTGGCTTTACATCCGTCGATTGTGATCCTGACTCCCATCACATTTAGAAACGTGTTTGCCTTTTTCAGATAATGTCAGAAAAAAAAAGGAAGAAAGTGAGTGAAGATTTTGAGGTTTCCGCTTTAGAAATTTAGTGCTTCTTCTTTCTTATTTATATATATTATATCCCACAAGTTGTCTATATTTTAAATTGTCGTTTTGTGTAAGAGATTTACATACTTCATGTTTAATATATGTTTTCAATACCAAAGAAGTTTTGGGTTTATTTTACGTCCGCATCCATCCAAACACAGTTCCTAATGATCATTAATTAATTGACTTTTGATATTTTTTATATCATTAAAAAGTTTTTCTATATTCTCATACATGGAGAACCCACACACACACACAAAAAGAGAGTTAAGAAAAATTGGTTAATTGGCTAATTATGAATGCCCTGAAGGTATATTTATCAGTACTTCAAGTTTCGCTTTGTTAATTGGGTGGTTAAAATCGAAATGGAAGTTATAATTTTCATTTAATTCGAATGTAATAAATTATTTATCTTTTTATCTTTATTTATAAAATTTTTTTATTAAATTTAATATCGTTAAGTAAAGTGATATTAATTAATTAAAAGATAATAAAAAATTATAAAATTAAAATAATAGTATATTAATAAGATTATACAAATAATTTAAATTTTTTTAAAATATAAATAATAATTTCATGTTTTCCCTCCATTTAAACAATTGTAGCTAAATAATTTTTTCCATTTATATTTTTTTATTTCTTGTGGCCGGGCCGTAATTTAGTCCTTGTTAAGTCTCATCACCAATAATCCATATGATTGTGATGTTTGAATTGAATCTGAGGAAAAAAAAAACCCTAATGCGTGTGTACGTGGCTTTGGTTCGGTAGGTAATCTATCCAAAACAAATTTAATTGAATTATTAACACAAGGCTCCAAGTTTTGTCATAGGCATTAATTACTTCTCGGTTTTATTCGGAGGATTAATTCTTTTCCTGTCTGGTGCAAAAGCTTCCATTGTTGGTAGCTCAAGGAACCGACAAATTATGGGTTTCCAAGTTCCAACACAACAATGAATATTCTTTGGTTTTTTTTTTTCGTCAAATATTTGATTTTCCATGGAAGTTTTCTCACAATTTCCTACGTTTTACTTGAATTTTCCCCATAATTTAGAACCTGGTAACTTTCACTGTCATATTCCGGGCTCCAGCATTCCCCTCGTACAACGGCACTTGACAGAACATTAGCTGTTTGGACAATGAACACAAATAATAACAAATTCATGACAACACCGCCATCTCTTCTTCCGGCGTACATCGATGAACAAATGGTTTAAATTGTATATCTGATATCTCGACCATGTGCCTTCCCAGTTATAAATATAACAGATTTTTAAGTTGCAGTAAGCCAATCATGCATGCCTTGCACTAAGCAACTTGATGTACCTTATTATTTATTGTAATTCTGCGTAGGTTCTCAAAAGATCACATTAACTGCAACAGTTATGTCTGAAATCTCTTCCTTAAATTAACCCTCACCCAACCCCAAAGGTTTTTCGGAATAAAAACGTGTTCTGGCTTTATATTTTGGAGAATGATGGCTACAGCCCTAGGCTTCATTTCTGGGGAGACCAGTTGGCGATGTCTGCTCCCGGATCCCTCCAGTGCAACAACTTTGGCATAAAAATAAGTAGCATCGGCTCTTCCTAGACATTATTTTTGTTTCGAACAACTCACATGCCCATCCCTTTTTCACATGATTGGGGAAAAGCTAATCACAATATTACAATTTCATAGCAAAATCTAAACAGTGACGTCAATGAAATTTGCAATGAATTACTTTGAGCGTCATTAATACGTAAATTTGTTGCGGTGTCACGGGGAAATAAATTTCCTTTGACACTGCAAATAGAGAGGTAATATATAGCTTTCTTCTCAGCTCATTGCTTGCCACTACACGACAAAATTAATTAATAGATATCCATACGATTTCGAGATGATGATCGGAAACAAATTAGAACCACCCTATATGTATCTAATTATTAATTAGTACAATGATTATCGAAATTCTAAATTAACCCTACTTTGCTGGTATTATAGACGGAATTACACTTCGGCACTGTACTTTTTTAATTGGAAATTGGTCAGATTGGTAACCATATAGTTCGTGTTAAACAATATTTTTGTAACCAAAAAGAAAAATGACGTTTTTTACTGTAAAATTTTAGGTAATGCTGCAAAAATATTTACAATAATTTCAGTACATACAATTGGTCCATAAACAATATGCATCGGCTATGACTTGCAAAAAAAATTCATTTATAACAAAAATTAGTGTGGGTGCTGCAACTAATAATATTTAATATTTTAATATTTGTAAAAATATACTGAATATATTCATATATTTTTACTTGTAAAAACAAAATTAACTCTTTTGGAAGGTGCAATAAACTTTATTATTGAAATATAAAGTTTATACTCTTTATTATTATTATTATATATAAATGTTTTAATTTGATGAAATAAAGCCATAATTGGTATTTGTCATGACAAAACGGCTCGGCCACAATGCTGGTGCCAAGCTGCATTTATGCGTGCAATGTATAGTAATGATGTTACACATGCATCACATCTATATAACTCGAGATTAAGCAATTTGAATGATCCTGTGACATATGATAATATAGCATCCATTAATGTCGCTGTCGTGTTAAAATGATTGCGTGTGTTTTTATACATATATATAAAACAATTAGCAAGAATTAAACTAAATCCAAATTGATAATAAAAGAGTTAGATTCACTTTGAATGATAGCATTACCTATTATTGAATCCTCGTGGTTAAAATGCATAGCATAGCACGGTATGGAAAGGGGATCAGAGTAATCAAATCAACCACGGCCTAATTTGTATTTGTTAGTGCAATATTAAAAAATAGATTTGATGGAGGAAATTGTCAATCCAAACGCAAATAAAACAATGGGATTTGACAAACGCTTTATAATGTGTTTGAAAATATTGGTTAGAGCCATGTTGGAGAGTTATATTCGTGGATTAATCAAAGATTTAGTGTGATATTCTGTGCAAAAAATGAAGCATCGATCGATAATTAGTTGAATAATTGCTGCACGAATGAGGAGAAAAATTAAAAGTTTCTGAAGAGTCGAATCGCAGCAACATTATTCACTTGAAATTCGTCAACCTTGTGAGCCCCGCATTCGAAACTTCAGTTCACGAATATAATATATCGAAGTTAGTCAAAAGGTTTTAATAATGTAGAGAAGAAGGGAGCAGAAACCAGTGAAGTTTTGCTTGGATTTTGTCTCTTTTCCAATTTTTAGTATTAAAAATTAGAAATAATTGGGTAAAATTAGTAATTTATGTGGTTATTATAAACTGTAAGTCATTATCTTCCCAGCTGCATGATTTTATTGTACAATGACATAAAAATTGCATGCATATTCTGATTGTGACAGATAGATGAATGTTGCTGTTGGTTGTCATGTTATACTACACATCACATCCTTTTTATCAGTAGCTGGCTTAAGGGCAGCTGTTATTGCTAATTCTCTGATTGTTTGTCCCTAAAACGAACATGGAAGAGCTTAGTTCCGATGAAATTTCTATCGATGGATTGCTAACGAAACATCGATAGACCCTGGATTACTTTTTTCCAGATTTGAGCTAAACACTCTCAAATCTTGTTTGAAAATTGGAGAATATTGGCTTAACTTAAATCAGCATAAGTTCCTTCCATTTTCTCAATTAGCACAAGCTCTAGCTTTGATGTGGATAATTGAGTTCATTACTCTGCTTCACGGGTCGGATTTGGTGGAAGTCGGTCTAGTTGTTTTTCGCCTTGATATACACAGGCCAAATTTAGCTGCTTTTAGTTAACTAACCTTTTTTTTTTAATTTTAATTTTACTTTGTTTTTTTATTGAGTTACAGAAAAAAGTGGAGAATATTGGTCGATTGAGGGAGCTCGTGGAGCAATGCATGCTGTCGGTCTCGGTCGCCTTCTGATCTGAGGAACTCTATATTCGTCCTGTCGTGGAGCTATGCTATATATTGTAGACAAAACACCATCCATTGAAAGCAAAAATCTTGCATTTAGGTTCATATTTTTATTTTATTTCATATTTTAGTAAAAGTTCCTACTCTGACAACGAAATAAAACAAAAATCTTGGAGTTGGAGCCGCTGTTTGGTTGTTAAGATTATACCCCATGTCTGGGAACAAAAAACTGAAGGGAGAAAAAGCATGATTAAGAGTTTTATCATTTATGCAATTTGGAGCTCTATGATCCTTGTCGCTTCTACGATGTAATTTTCCTCAAAATGAAGTCTCAATTCTGTCTCTCCGTTTTTGTAATAAGCTCCGGCTGTTAATTATTAGTGAAAAGTGCTACTTTTATATCTCAAGATTCATCTCCACGACTCAATATATATATATATATATATGTATATATATTGGAAAGTGTAGTTATTATATTATTTTTAATATATTTATTATTATCATCCACATGTATATAATTTATCTATTTTTTTGCTAATTGTGATTAAAAATATATTAAAAAATGATAGATGAGAACTAAACTTAGCAGACACTTCCTTCGATCATATTGGTCCAATTAGATTAGTAGGTTCACTATTTTTGGGCCCAACACAAACCTGCTTTTCTGTTAAAATAATCCAGAAAAATATATATATATATATATATATATATTTATATCCACGTATAGAACCTATGGATGTTTATGTTTCTTTTCTTTCCCAAGAATGAAGAAAGAAAAAGAAAATTGGCCAACATAAATTTATATACTCACTGTGGAAGAATATTTAGATTCAGACACGCGTATATCTGAACATTCATCATCCCTTCCTTTCAAAGTTCAAACTTGGTTTCTGTCGAATTTTCAACACTACTTTTATTGCACATGATAAAGCCAGTACAAGTTGACTATAAAGTGTTTTTCCCAGAAACCGTTTATTTATAGCTTCAACACTGCCCCCAGAAAAATCCTAGAAACTATAAATTTCGATCAAACACTAACAACTATACTATTATAACGCATACATACAAACACAAACAGCAAGCAACTCAACGATCAACAAGAAGTAACGTATAGAAATTTCAGGATGTGATCATGATCTATCACG
>JBBYHM010000006.1:2421227-2434193 GCA_038381775.1 Adansonia rubrostipa | reverse complement strand
GTGGATTGAAAAAGATCACTTGCTTTGGACTTTATATCCTAATGAGGGAAAAAATAACACTTGCAAAGCTTTATATTATGTTATTTAATTTTTTTATGTAAAGGTCTGTATTTAATATATATATTTTTATATATATGAGATGTAATTTTTTAGTTAAATAAAAAATATTTTAAAATTAAGTTTGCTTACATAATCGACGCAAAGATTTACTCTGTATATAGGTAAGCCCGCAGCCATTAAAATCGTCAACCTCCGGAGCCAGCTCGCATTGAAAACTTTGTCCCACTAATATCCACTGCCGGTGCACCAGTTCCATGAATTTGTCAAAGTTAATAGAAGAAATGACACGAAGAAAAGATGGTTGCATAAAGTAGTAAAATTATTTTTAGGTTTAGTCCGACTATATACAATATTTAAATTTAAATTTAAATATTAATATTTATAATTTTTTTATATTATAATTTTATTCGTAAAAAAAATTATATTTGAATATATATCTTTGATTTTACACTTTTTTTAAAAAAAAAATTGAAAGTACCATGGAAGCAATAGGTGAAACTAGAAATTTATTAGGGTTATTTAGAAACGTGCGGTAAATCATTCTCTTCATTCATTCTCAGCCAGCTGCATGATTTTATTGTACAAGGACCTAACGTTGCATGCATATATATATATATATATATATAATATTTATATATTGATTGACACATCCATCAATGTTGATGTTGTTGTCCATTATTGCACATCACAATCATTTCATCAAGTTGGCCAAGGAGGCAGCTGAATTATTTTATTGCATGAGGACATAACCCATAATTTTGCATGCATACTTTGATTGTGACATGTCGATGAAAGGTTTGATAATGATGTCCTTTACCACACATTTACGTCCTTTAATCAAGTTGGCTAATTAAGTGCATGCTTAAACTTATAGTTCTTTCTCCCTCATTTCAGTATCAAAGATAAATCATCAACTACCAGAAAAAAAAAATTCTCCCCATGTGGGAATTGTGGATTCAACTGTAAATATTGCAGTCTTATTCAAGGAATTTAAGAAAAAGATTCCAAATAACAATTTGCCTAATCAATCAAGCATTCATGATTTTAAAATTCCTATTTCAATACCAAAACTATATTGAATTAGACTGAAACATTACATTAATTCCTTGCATCCAATTTGAAGAAACGTACCCTTGGAGTAATAATTATCGTTCCTATGCATGGCTTATAATATTTATTTTGTCTCTGTCTGATTTGCATCGAAAGAGATCAAGCTTAATTACAATGTTGCTCAGAAACTTCTTCGGAATAATTTTTCCATTTTCTCAATTGATGAACTGAAAATATTACACCTATTTTGATGTTTTCTTTCCGGTTTTGTTTTTCTTCTGTGTTCGTTCTCTTATAATTAACACAAAGTTAATTAATTGAAGATTGCTCTAATAGTCTAATTTAGGTAAAGGGTTTTTTGTCCTGTTCTCGAAAGACAAATAATGTCGCAACCCTACCAACATTTTAAATAATTCACAAAATTCTGGAAATAACTAAGCTTTTCTGGTCTTATAAAAATATTTATGTATATATATAATTATTTTCTTTGGAATGAATTTTTATGAACGAGGTTGCACAATGCATAGATGATATATATCTATCAATCGAATCCAATCACATTATTATTGAACAATAAAACAGCAAAAATCTCTAAAGTTCTTGATTGTTTGTTGAACAGGAAGTACAGCAAGGTTTGGCGTTTACTTGCTGATTTGATTAATCAACCAGACAGTTTTGCTTGTGATGAGCTTTGCATCCAATAAGAGGAGGCATTTCCAATGAAAATTATCTTAATAACTTGTTACTTTCATTTCATCCTTTGATATGTAAATCCATCATTTGTCAGCTTAATTAATAGCAATTAGGACAACATATATAATTGAATTTATTGCCCCAACGGGCGTAAATGAAAAGTTATGAACCAAAAAAAAAAAAAGGATTATGAAGATGTTAATATTTATACGTTAAGGAAATGATCAAAAGAAATATATTTTCTATCTTGATTTTAGTTTCATTAGGGATGAATATCATCCTTAATTTAATAGCATTAGGGATAAATATTGTCTCAAGACTTTTTAGAGACATGGTAAGATAACTGTGAGAGACTTCATACTTAAAATTTTTAAGATGAATTTTTTATCTTCTAAAAATAATTATTGATTATCCTCAATTTTTTTAAAATTTTGTAATGTGATCCATTTTGATGGTTCATAATCACCATATTTTATTGGCATTTGCAAATTGATTTGATGCTTAACATTGCAACTTTGAATTTGAGCAACCGTTTCCATAGACGAGACGAGACATCCTCATGTGATAATGTTACCTTCATTTTTCCTTCTAGTACGAAAAGCACATTATGCTGAGATCATTATGGTGGATTAAACCTGGAAATTCAGGTTCAAACATTATGGGGACTGTTTGGTGGCAAAATCCTATTTGCTGTGGTTCTCATATCTGAAGAAAACATCTGCAATCTGTTATTTCCTGGGCTTCCCCGATTACTGGCTGGTTAAAATTCAAAGTTAATGGTTCATCTTGTGGCAATCCTGGGCCAGCTGGTTGTTACGGTGTTCTACGCGATAATGACAGCAGTGTTGTTGCTCTCTTCTCCTGGAAATTGCTGTAAACTCCGGTAAATATATTTCTATGGATCGAATCTGACTCTTCTATTGTATCAACTGGTGCTTGAAGATTGAATCTAGACCATGGATGTTTTGGAAGATCTTTAGTGTCATAGTTGATTATGTTTTGTAATTTGAAACTTGTTAAATTCACTAAGATTCCTCGATCTCAAATGGTATGGCAGATTCCCTTGCAAAGGCTGGAGTTAACAGAATTTCTGACTTCATAGCTTGGTGGTAAAAGCAGCTTGCTAAACGAGTTCCTTCTGGTTTTTTTCAATCCGGATATGTTTTGAACCTGTTTCCATGTGTTGCTGTTGCTGTTTTTATTTCTGTTCTGTTAAGCTGAATGTTGCCTTCTTATCATTTTCAATATATTTCTTTCTTTGCCTATAAAAAAAAAAAGTACGAAAAGTACATATCTTAGACTTAATTAGGACAAAAGTATTCCTCAATTGCAATTACATGTTTTTGATTGATCTGATTATTAATTGATGATCATTTTAGAATCTCATCATCTATATATAACCATCTAACAATTCGTATACTAAAGAAAAAGTTATGAACCATAATGTAGATTTCCAAAAAAAAAATTCTATCAACATCACTGCCGACAAATAAATTATTATTAACATAAGAGCACATGCCATATAGAAGATGTTTGCTCATGATATTAAAAGTTCATCAAGAAACCAAGGTCCCCTCCTTAAACCTATCATTTCTATGATGGTGCAGAATTTATTATAGTATTAGTCCATTCAGCAATGCTTCTGCTTCTAGATCGAGCATGAAACAGGACAGGCTGTCCCGATTAGTTTCAATATAATCTCGAAGAAAAGCCATTTGGAGATCAAATGAAGGATTATTACAAATTTACTAGCCTGGAAGAGCTATTGAAAATCAAAGCTTCTTTTTTGGAGTTACAAGTGTTTTCAAATTAAAGTTTTTGCTCTGATTTTTATTAGGTTAGTAATAGATTACCGGCCGGTACGATGTACGTAAAACAAAACATAAATCTATAATCCATCTATTATATATATTTACGTTTGGATAAGAAAAATATTTTGAACTAATGAAAATAGATATCTATTTCCATTATATTTTTCAATTGTCATTTTTAATTTTTTTTTATAAATATTAATAAAATTTATGTGTTGTAAAATATAAATTTACTTTCAATGAAAGACTTTTACCAAATAAAAATACATTATTTTTACCCCAAGGTTTACATTAATTAAAAGTGAAAATTTCATGTTAATATGATATATTATGTACATAAAACAAATTTTACATGTTAATGACTTTATTTATTTTGAAAAGATTGACGTGCACTTTAATTCTTAATAAAAACATTAATTCTTGTGCAGATTATTTTTACCCAATTGCATAAAAAAACATAAGAATTAGGGTAAAATTTATCATTGACATGCAGTATATTAGTTATTATAATAAAAACATTCGAGCTTATCTAAGTACAATGGAAAATTTTAGGAGTTTTTCTGTTATTTTAATCTTTATAGGGAGCAAAGAAGGATGTAGGCAAACAAAAATGGACCCCCATGCACGTTCATGAATTATCACGAAAATACGACAAGCTAGTCCCCTATGGCTGTCCCCCACTTTCACTCTCTTCCCGAAAGGTGTGCAATAAATTGCATTTCATCGGCTCAAAAATAAGCTCAATTCGATCGTTTTCTCGAGGCTACCCTTCACAATAATTTTGGAATATATAGCCAATTAAGAAAAATATTATACACACATATGATATCCACATCACTCTTCCCAACCCCTGCCTCTCTTTGTTTCTTTCCCTTGAGTTGTATTTGGTTACAAATCGCCACCATATTCATTGAGAGACGCAGTCCCCTCATTCACTTCCAACTGCTGAGCTAACTCCTCCAATTAATATGCATTCCAATGAACCCATTTTCTTCTCTGTTTGTTTGTCTAATCAGAACTAGCTTAATTTTTGGTTTACCCTTTTAATTCGTTTTGTTAGTAATATGGTCGGGAGTATACTCAAATTTTGTATAAACTGTTCTTTTAATTCTTAATCTTTGTTTTTTTATGCTAATTGGGTAAAGTTGTTTTGTCAATATCTAGTGGACGGTTAAGGTTTTGAAAATCATGTTCAAATTAGTCTAATAATTTATTTAATTGAAAGACTCGCAAGTTTTTATCATGGACCACGATGTAATTGGTTTAAATTAGAACACTAGAATATGCTCATAATTACAAATGATGTTAAAGGATGAGAAAAAATAAGAATTGATTTTAAAGCTTAAAAGAAATTGGAAATAAAAATTTTATAAGCATTGTGAATAGAACCACAATCTTGTGGAAATAGATGAATACATTCATCCGAATAAACAGAGCCAAATTTTAGTGACAGAAAATTAATTAATTAATTTTATGGATTAAAAAAAAATTCAATGGTATGTTACGTGAACAAAAACATACTCATTCATTGCAATATTCTGAACATTTTTAATTATAGTTTTTTTTTTTAATGGAACAAGAAAAAACATAAAGGTTGGAGATGATGTTTTGTACCCATGTCTGGAACACAACAATGAATGAAGAGAGAAGAATGATGATTCTGAGTTTTGTGCAATTGAGGAATTCATTGATTTTTGCATCATCAGCATCTGTTTTTATCTGAAACAAAATCTCAAAGCTCCTTACAACTTTGAACACTTAAAATTAATTAAAATATAGTATAAAATATTATACAAAAAAAATGATACGAAGATAAAAATATATTAAAATCTATATAATATCATTAACCTATTAAAATTTGTAAAAACATAAAATATTTTAAATATAATTATAAAAAGGACATAAACTATATACGAAGAAGCAAATACTCAGATCTAACTATTTGCTTCAATTTTTTTACCAGGTCAAGGTATTGAGAACTCGTCTCTTTTTTTTTTTTTTTTTTGAATTTTCATTGTTTGCATCCTAAGTGAAAAGCTCCAATTGGAACCTCACAACAGAGACTTAAAAAGATCATAAATGTTTTAAGAAAAATATGTTTTCCACTCCTCATGTTGTCATTGTTAACTTAAAAGCGGTGACAATGAAATTGCACATCCATCAAACTTGGAACATTTTTAAACACAAAAATATTATACCAATCAAGTATTTGTGTGACATATAATCCTTATTAAAAGGATATATTGTTAACTTAATTTCTCAATAATTACAATGGGATTATCATTCTTCTTTATTTTCTTCAATCAAGTCATTAAACTTATTTATTAATCCTTTAATCAACATGCTATAACTTCAGTCAAGCCATGGTTTATTTTGAAATATGATATTAAGTGTGTATCTACACAGAATTCAAATCCTTTTTATTGCTTTACGTAGTAATCTAGAGATTTCAAAAGAAAATTCAAATGGTATAATTTATAAATAGAGATTATTGATGATTAAATAAAAACGTCTTATAATCGATAAATAAATAAAAAATTTTTCAGTGCAACTTTTAAATTCTATAAGTAAGTTCATAAAACGACATATTAGAAGTAAAAATTAATTTTAAAAAATAAAATATGTGATGATCTCTTAACCTTGCTTTTAGAATTAAAAAAATTATATGATCGATGCGTAAAAATGAAGTCCTAAATAAAATCTAACTTAAAATATGTTATTACTACTAATTACTCATGTGTTTGTCCACCAATTAGATTAATACTTTATTTTTTAAAAGTAAATTTGATCATTCCTATAATAATTATTCAATCAAAAGTGGATGAAATAAAGGTTAGTTCTTAATTTGATATTAGTTGAAACCTCATAATCCCTAAACCAATTTGCATTGTCAGTTGCTGCTGCAATATCTTTTTTTTTTTTTTTCCTTTTATCAAAAATATAAATTGTAATCTAACCAATCCAACTAGAAATATAATGTCCCAACTGTTGGTGATAGCCACTTATCCTATTTTATTTTATAGGAAAAAGTTTTAGCTTTCAAGCAAGCTTGTGCCTTTTCCATTTTTATTAAGTAGATCTGTGCATTGATTGGACCGCAATTTAATTTTCTTTTAATTTCAAGTTTAGGTCTTTTTTTAATGACTAGACCTACTTATTTAAGTTTATATTACTGTTTATCACATTAAAAACATATTTTTAATAAATATTTATATATTTTATAATTAAATTTTAATAAAAATATATTATTTTAATTCAAAATCATCATACATGATCGAATTGACCTAAAATAAAAATATTAAAGCCTAAGCCCACCCAGCCCTCAGGATTGAAGCTAATTTCTTGTGAAGAAAGCTTCATAGAGCCTTCAGCAAGTATGGCCCATTTATTGCACATTAGGATGGTTACTTTGAAACTATTGGCCCAATTATATTAAGTTGGATCACGATCCTTTTCGCTCAAGCTTAAGTCATTCAACTGCCCTTCATTTTGTTAAACATAATCTCGGGGAGAAAAAGACAAAAAAACCATAAGCTTTTGGAGGTTTTGCCGTCATTCAGATGCAGGATTAGTGTTATTCCATAAATCAATAGAACAGAGTATAATTTCTTTGTTTCTTTCCTTTTCCCAGGATGAAAACAAAAACTATTCTACTCTTTTTTCTTTTTTTGATACTTTCCCAGTTTTACTGCAGATGAAGCTTTAGATTCAGACAGGCATACGTCAAAACGTTTGTCATTCTTTCAAACATGTTTACCGTCAAATTTTGAACACTGTTAAAGCTAGCCCAAGGGAGACGAAGAGGAAATTATTAATCTATAGCTTCAGTTAGAGCCTACAAACAAATCCAACAAATTATAATTCTATAAATTTCACTCAAACGCTAAAAACTATACCATTATAATGGATACACGACCAGGAATCAAACTCAATGATCGAGAAGAAACATATGAATACTTTGGGATATGATAATGATGTATCACACAAAAGCCTCTCCACCTCCTCTATTATTTACAATCCCAAGATTTCGTGTCTTCTTAGTCGACTTACTCAACTGAAATACGGGGTGCCTGCATAAACGCCTTACACCTTCTCTTAAACTTAGCCGGTCCCTATTATCATATCCACCTCTACATTCATTATCAACAGTACCCGTCTCACATGCATTTGGCGTGTTGTTACCTGAAATGGACTCAAATTCCTCTTCTCCATCACTCCTCCGAAAGCTCCATAGTTTCTCTTCGGGGACGCATTCCAGTCTACTCAGTGTGGCAGCCCTCGAAAGCTTAGCAGTGGCAGGTTCCTTAGATGTACATGCATCCAGAACTTGTTCATGGTATACCCCACCGTCTGCGGTTGCAGAGTGGATGTTAGTAATGCCAGTGGGAGAACCTGAACATAATGGCAGCAACCTGTCCTTCGTAGCAAACTCCTCCCTTTCACGAAGTGTCTTTAATATCAGTGTTTTGAGGAAGTTCATTACTTGCACGGCATGAATCAATGCTGTCAAAGGATCAGCCATCTGGACCAGATATAGATAGCCACTTGTTTAGATTTTGACTAAAATTAGTGCTTAAAAAGAGAAGACACAAGTGAAGTGTTCCAAAACCAGCTAAAGTTGCAAAGTTCATGGCTCAAAAATCCAACAAAAAGGCGCGAAATCTCTTTTGATGGAGCCTTTCTGGTCCTAATTGTCTATTCTGCCATGATAGTAAACACAATCTTTGAGAGGAATGACCTGAGTTGTGCCCAATTCCGCATTGAAGGCCAACCATACTTGAGCCAAAAATTCTCTAGAAAACGATGCTGCTATTACATATTACCCCAAGGAAGGGGACAATTGTGTGAAAACCGACGTCCAGATTTTTACTGAGCCGTTAATTTCCCACATCGGGCTGTCGTGAAATACACAACTGAACTCATCTCACCAGGTGTCTCTCCCCAAAACTATGATTTCTTCAAATTTCAGGCAGGATGTGCTATTAACGAGCAGGACACCTATCATCTATTAGACTAGTGAGACTATAAAATTGCAGGAATGATAAGTAAAAAAGACCTGAGTCATGTTTGGTGCAAAAACCATCGCGATGTTTCGTGCATTCATTTTGTTGTATTGTTCATGCTGCACAACATCTGCCATCAAATTGATAGCCCAGTCAAGCAGAGCGGCTTCTGTTGGAGGAAGTAACTTCACCAGTTCGGTGCAGTCATCTTCCGTGTTGCAGTGCATCACCTGCTCTGGTGTGAGAGGATCAAGTACTCCAGTAGGAAGTTCTCTAAGCCATGCCTACAAAGCATTTCAAGTACAGGCACCAATTGAGAAATACTGGTACAGATGTCAAAGCATGAAAGCAGAATGTAGGAAGTAAATTTAAAAAACGATGCCATTTTAAGACGAGTTACTAGACATTATAATCAAAGCACGTCGGTTGCATGGATTTGCAAGGAACAAATTCAACTGTTTGCAAGGTCCAAAACCAGGCCTCCTTTTATAGTCCGATTTTTTCTGTTAAATCTAACACACTCATTCTTTCCCACAAAATGAACAACAAAAATCCAAAATCTTCACCTCAATTAAAAAAATGAAAAAAAATTCTTAATTCATATTTGATGATTCCAAAGTCCTCCCAATTCAAAACTGAATCTATGTGCCAGTAGGTGTACTCAGCTTAATGCAATAAATAAATAAATAAATAAATAAATAAATTCTATAAGAATATTTAGTAATAAGTCTAGTCAAAATCATGGGAAGAAAAAAATAATCTTGATATTTCGACATTTAAAACATCCCTACCAAGAGAAACTGCAAAACGAGCAATGTAAGAGAACCCGGTTAGTCTATACTCTATAGAATGTATACCTTTATCAAACCTGCCAAACAATGGACATCAATTCCACGTGGTACTACACCATTGTTTAACTTGTCGCGGACATACTCTTCTTGACTATTCTCAGCATTAATCCGGAATATCCCTTCCGCCTTCAATCAACAGAATCAAGCTTTGTGAAAACCTTAAAGCATTTAGAAATTCTATTTAGTCATTAATACAAAGCATAGGCTTAGACATAACCTTAAGGCCTCCTTCTGCATACAAACGCTTCTGCATCATAAGAAGAATCGTCGGCACACTGTTCCCTCTGTCATCATAAGAACACTGCATTGATTTGGCAGAAACTCCGAAAACGCTTGCACTGGACAATGGAAAAGATGCATCTTGTATGTTTATATGATGAAAAGAAATATCAAATAAGGATACGAAATCATGCAAGAAAAAGGTTACAATATAAATTCCCAAAAAATGAGTTCCTAGGAGATTAAACCACATACAGAACACAGCAAATGAACAATTGATCTTTTATGGATCCAAGCCAACGACTACTCTGTCAAATAATCCTTCCGATCGAAGGCATGAAAAAGGCCAAGGCTTACGCATGTTAGAACGATCCAAACCAGAAGCCATATTTTAATGGATCATTTTAATCAAAACTGTCTACCATTTGACTGTGAATATTAACAACTTAGCATGCAGAAAACAGAAGACGTCCTAATGCATGAAAGCACTATCCTCGAATTTCCATCATAATCAAAGACTCAAATTTTCTGAGAAAAGCAACCGTAGTAACATTTATTGCAGATCAACAACAGCTTCCTCAATTAACATGGCAAAAGTGGTTGGCGTGTCCCTTTCTTGTACAGCTTTAATCAAAGACATCCATAAACAAACTCACTTTTGACAGACAAGAGGACAACTCTAAGTCAGACATAATAATCAAACATACAAATAGACCTTCAAGAACGGCTGAAATTAAAGAAAAACTTAATAATTTCTTTGCCAATTAATATTGTACGAATATGCAAGAGTGAAAAGTTTAGTAATTTAATGTTTATGACAATGCAATTCCCTCCATTCAAGACATTAAATTTGTTCATAAAAATAACATACGAAAAATCCCAAAAGCAACAAATCAGATGATTTAAGTTTCTTAATAAAATCAATATATAAAAAATTTCTAGATTAGCAATGCGAATAAACCGAATTGAACAGAGTTGAAGAACCAAACCTGGCGCTGGGAACCCTTCTAGGAATATCAGGCTCGAGTTCAGTAGGCAGGCCGAGGAAACCATTAAAGCGGTCGAAAGTCACGTGAGAGACGTGCCTCACTTCGGTTGGCAAGCTAATATCCATGGAAGACACGTCGTCAGTATCCACGCTGCACGTGACAAGCGACTTCCTTAACAACGCCGCCAAAATATCCAGAAAAGGGAACTGGTTCTGGTTACTGTCTTTTGACGTTGAGTCACTGTTTTGCCCCTGACTACTACCAAATCTCGACGTCGGGCTTATAAACGGCATGGCCGCCATGGGATTTCCATCATAGCCATTTTCTTCTTCGTCGTCTTCTTCAAACTCTTTCTCGTCTTCCTCCTCTTCGCCATTTGCTTCATAATTGTCGGTTTTGGTTTGGTGGAAGAATGGGCTTGGAGAAGCATGGTTGAACTCAGTGATTCCGACGAGTCCACAAGATTTGGATCGAAACAACCCAGTCATCCTTGTCTTTCTTAATTTTTTTTCCTTTTTTAAAAAAAAAATTAAAGAGTGAAGGGACTTAGGAGACAAAGAGAAGAAAAGAACAAAGAAATATAATAAGAAGAACGTAGAAAAATGAAGAATTTATGGAAGGTGATAAAGTAGCAGAGCAGGAAATTAGGAAGTAAAAGAGTTTGGTTGGTTGAAGAGAGAGAGAGAGAGAGAGAGAGAGAGAGAGAGAGAGGGGCACAAGGGGTTGAGGTTGCTTGCGAGTGGAGATTCTGGATATGGTTAAGGGAGTTGATAGGGACATTCGGATGCAAAGTTCGTAGGGAAGTGAAAAACCAAAAAGGAAAGGGTAGGACGGCTCGTGACTGTAAAGAGTAGAAAAGGGAAGGAAAAGAAAAGCTAGTTGACAAAGGGGAGAGTATTAGTCGACAGTCTACGCTCGACACTCGACAAACCAAGGGCCAAGGGCCACCGAGGGGCTACGTGAAAGTGCGGGAGTCTTGATTTGGATGTTTGCGTAGTTAATATCTTTTATATTTTGTAAAGTACGATTTTTCTTTTTTTTTTTTTTGCATTCATCGATTTCGGTGTAATCATCAAAGAGAATGTGGCAAATTATATGAATGAAGATTTCTGTACTTCCTTTCTTGTACTATAGTAGTGCTTTTCTTTTTCCCTCTCTTCCTATAGCATTAGAAGTTATTCATAGATGTAATGATTACAAAGAAATTATTTTATGAATAAATTGACAACCAAGTGAAAGAGTATTAGATGTCATTTGATTTCTACTAAATAAACAACAATATAAATGTCTATCAACCGCTGTATCATAAACATGTTCCAAAAAGATTCAAATAATTAAAAGAAATTAAAGGAAAACTCAATCCTGAAACTATGTATTTATAGACTTAGTTCCTTAACATTAAGTAACATCTTTTATAAAGGTAAAGATAATAATTAAATTTAGTGCCAGCCAAGCCAATATATACGTAACAGCTTCATTCTTCATTTGGGGAAAAAAATGATCTCCCTTTTGACATTTAGCAAACCTGTAAAACATAGTCAACTTTTTTTCCTCAAAATTGGTAAAAACATTAATTGCTGATGCCCGACCTAAGCTCAGGAAATTAAAGGAAATAGTCTTTAATTTATGACACACTGAGTTAATCTCTTTGGTTTTCTCTTGGCCCTCTTGTAGGGACAGTTTAACTGGGCTGGGAAACGAGGAAATTGGATGCATATATAGGCAGCTGAAATTTTATCGTGTGTTCGATGTTTTTGTAATCTTGTATTGCATGCTCAATCCCCACACTTAGTCACATGGGGCACATGGAAAGTGTTGCTTTCTTGTCTCTGATCTGAAGCTTTTTCTGAGTTCTTTCTACCTGTCATTGCAGAAGACAGAGTTAAAGAAGCTCATGCGAAAGCATCTTATGTAATCTTAAATATTAATGCTTAAATTAAATTTGTATTTACTCATAGTAAGGACTAAAGAGTGGTCCTCTTTTGGGTCCAAGCGTATAAACTAAGTTTTCTAAGAGCAAGGGTGATTGCAAAGGCAGACAGTGAAAGGCATCGGATTGAGATGGGGTACTAAATATCAGGTTAATAAATAACATTATAAATAGGAAAACAGGACGAGACACCTGAACCCTGAACATTTAGCATGCAAAATTAATGTAGCTAATCTGACATTACCATACCAACGTTTTGATGTTGATCCCATGGTTCAACTTCCTGGTCCTAATTCTACCCTAAGTAGAAAGTTTTACATGAATGGCAATTCAGTCAGATTTTCTGGGGTTTTAAGTTCT
>JBBYHM010000006.1:2401706-2416547 GCA_038381775.1 Adansonia rubrostipa | reverse complement strand
TTTTTTTTCTTTCTAGATTTAAATGTATTGTGCCTCAATCATTAATGGGCAAAGATGACAAGAGATTCTTTTCCAAAAATGAAAAAAAAAAAATCAAATTTCCATCAATTTGCTTCCATGTTTTGTGGTTATTATTCATATAAAATTGTACTATTACTTGTAAATTGTATTAAGCATAAAAATCAAAGGAACTAAGAGGAGAAATTTTATTTCAAGGGTTATTAACAAAGAAAATTAATTTGAAGGATTAAAATAGTCATCTCGTGCATTTCGAACCTTCGGACCACAGTTCGCCTGCTTTCGTCGGCTTTGATTCCCTCAAATCCTCTCTTTGGATAACCTACCATACTTCGCAAGTACCAGTCCATAATTAAGGACGACACTCTTTTACCATCCGAAATATGCCATCTGTTTATTTGAGGGCGTTTTAGTAATCTAAGAAAACCATCATTTTCACTAAAAGTCCAAAAATACCGCTTCTATTGTTTTCTTACAAGCATGGAATCAAAACTCTTGCTGTTTTGAATAAATAATAATAATAATAATATAACGGCAAAGAAAATTAGAAAAAGTAGAGACAAAACGAAAAGGAATTTATACAAATAAAAGGGAGAAAAGGTAAAAGAAATTTCATCCCAAAACTATTTTCCAGCCAGCTTGAAAAAAAAAAAAAAATAGTCGTGATTTTAACTTTCCTTATATAAAGAAGATTCTACAAATCTAACGTCTCCAAATTAATCCTGAAACTTTCCTTCTATTTTTTCTGCAGTGTAACACTATATAATAAAATTTCCTTTTAATTTCCTTCCTCAACGCTTCTCTCTCTCTCTCTCTCTCTCTCTGTCTCTGTCGCACTCTTTTTTTTTTTTTTTCACTCGAAATTCTGTTTCATTCTTTGCTTTTATCGTTTTCTCGCTGCACATCTCTTTCTGTTATCAGATCAGGTGGGGGAGGGAAGGAAGTTTGCGGGAACCGCCCGATGTGTAGACTTTTGACTTTGTTGTGATCGAGGAGGGGGTGGATTTAGGATGGGGCAGTGTTACGGTAAAGTTAATCAAACGGGAGTAGATGAAGGGACAACGACGACAGTGGTGGTTTCAGCGGATCAGGGCCAAACGCCGGTACAGTCGGCTAACGGCGCTGTTAATGTTCCGTCAGTGAAGAATACTCCAGCTAGGTCTTCGAGCCAGAGTCCATGGCCCAGCCCATACCCGCACGGGGTGTCTGCCAGCCCGCTTCCTCCGGGAGTATCTCCTTCTCCGGCGAGGGCTTCAAGGGGTTCGACGCCGAGGAGGTTCTTCCGGCGGCCGTTTCCGCCGCCTTCTCCGGCGAAACACATAAAAGCGTCACTGTTGAAGCGGCTTGGAGGGAAGCCAAAGGAAGGACCGATCCCCGAGGATCGCGGGACTGAGCCGGAGCAAGCGTTGGATAAGAACTTTGGTTATGGCAAGAATTTTGGAGCTAAGTATGAGCTTGGAAAAGAAGTTGGGCGGGGGCATTTTGGTCATACTTGCTCTGCTAGAGGTAAAAAGGGTGAGCTCAAGGATCAACCTCTGGCTGTTAAGATCATCTCAAAAGCTAAGGTACACTGCTCTTTCCACTCCTCTTTTCTTCCATTTTTACGTTATTTATACTCTGTAATTTATCTACTATAAATTCTTGAGATATTAAGATTGTTTTCTTTTAAGTGTTTGGAGTTATTATTCTTAAATTGGATTTCATTAAAATATTCTTAAGAGAAGGTTCTTTAGTTATTGATGGTATTTGTTATGTATTTCGAACACTAGATAGATGGATGTTTTCTCGATTCAAGTAAACTTGGCTGGAGCATTTCCTTTGTTGAAGAAGATAATTTACATTAGCTAGACTAATTATAGAATAATCCTGTTAACGACTTTGGCACTGCCAAACTTGAGTGATCATTGATATTTGGCAATTAAATGAGCCATATGTGACATTCGTGTGTTGAAAGGATACCTCGTGCTTTGATTAGCGTTTCTTTTTTTATCCAGTTCGGAGGACGCACGATTGTGATTGTAATTCTAGAAGATTGAAAGATGACAAAGGTTTATTTATCTTTATTTGATGATCATCTAGGGTATATAGCCAAAATACAGGGCGAATTGAGATATTTTGCATCAATCTAATGTCTAAAATGGAAATGTAACGGTAGCCACATCAAGCACAATATTACTTGGTGGGAATGCAAACTTTGTTTCTTCAATGAGAGATTTTTGGTGTCTTATGGGCATCTTACCACCTAAACCCTTAGGCCATCTTTCTGCCGACTTAAAGGCTTTGTGGGTGATTAAGCCTGCGTTTGACAACATTGTTTTACCTGATTTTGTGTCAAAGCAAATCTTTCTAAATTTCTGGCGTAGGGTCATTCTAGTTTTTCTTCCTTTTTCTCATAATTTAATCAGAGAGCTGTTGTCTTGTCTGCATTATGCTTGTACTTAATTTCCAGTTTAATTCTTTTATTTTTCCCTTTTTGGTTTCTATTTCACTGCTAATTTCTCACAAGGAAAAAAAAAAGAAAAAAAAGGTGATTAGATGTGTTGATTTACCACCGGCCTTGGCCTGGTGGTTCCTATGTTCTCCATGTGGGGGTGGGGTCTTCCACTGGACTAGGATTAAATGCCAGGTCCTTTATCTAATGGGGTTATGCTCTTTTTCCCCAAGGAAAAAATAAAAAGAATGAACTGTTGATTGCACCTACTGCATTTTAACCAGGTTTATTTGACAGATGACAACAGCGATATCAATTGAAGACGTTCGAAGGGAAGTCAAAATATTAAAAGCACTATCCGGACATAAGCATCTGGTCAAATTTTATGATGCATGTGAGGATGCCAATAACGTGTACATAGTCATGGAGTATGTCTTTTCTTGTTTCTGTTAAAATTTATCGTAGGAAAATGGTTTATCTTCATTAAAGCTATGTTCTTGCATTATCCTTTTTAGTCGCAGATCATTTTATTTTGGTCTCCAAGTTGGTTCCTTTCCTTTATTTTAGTACAATACTTTTTTAAATTTTTTAACCTTTCTGCATTCTGGATTTAAAAAATAATAATGGGCCTGATTTTCTTTGTTGAAATTCAAGGAATAACTGTAGCATCATAAAATTTTGTATTGCAATTTTAAAATTTTAGGCTGACGTTTGTGGAATTCTGTTTTTTATCAGATTATGTGAAGGCGGAGAGCTATTAGACAGAATTTTGGCGAGGTAACTTGTTTTTTATAATGTCCATGTTTTGGGGCCGACTTATTCACCATTTTGTTTGAATATCATTATCTTTATAGAACCCAGAGGTTTTATGAATGTCATTGTTTGTTATACCCTTGGATTTTTCATGGTAGTAGCTATAAAACAGGTTTTATCTCCACCATTTTGTTCATTACTTTTTTCCCTTAGATTTGACATGATTTTACAGAAGATTAATGGCCTCGATTGTTATTAGTTTGTTATATGGTGACATTGAGATGTTAATTTCTCTATTCTAGGGGAGGAAGGTACACTGAAGAAGACGCAAAAGCTATAGTTGTACAAATTTTAAGTGTGGTTTCATTTTGTCATCTTCAGGGAGTTGTGCACCGTGACTTAAAGCCAGAGGTTTTTGCTTTTGCATCTGATTTTAATGGATTGTGAATCTGAAAAGTATATATTCTGGCATATTATCATGTCTCTGATTTTATTCTTTGTTGTTTGAGCTACAGAACTTCCTTTTCACTTCTGGTAGCGAAGATGCTGACATGAAACTAATTGATTTTGGTCTTTCTGACTTTATTAGACCAGGTAATGACTGATTATACCATCAACTTTAGCTTGGTTCACCAATGAACTTACCTCCTTCATAACTTTTGTAATGCTATCGAATGAAAGACTATAATCAGCGATGATAATCTACCAATTATATTTTGGTTGGCTCCTTTCTAGATGAATAATGCTCGTAGATTCTTATGGGATAATTGAGTTTAAACATAAAAAATGCCAAAATGTTCTAGCACCTCTGTTCTGCTGTAAATTGGGGAACAAATTAAGTTCTGCTGTACTTTGGAGTAGATGTTAAGTTTTCATGCATACAAAAACTTGAAACCCTAAACCCTAATGAGGCAAAATTTTGCAGGGTATTACTATTGCCAATTAAATACATCTGCACATGTTTTAAAGGGTTACCAATTAAGAAAATAAATTACCATGAAGTGGATAAATTTATGTTAAATGTTATCAATTTCATTTTTCCACCTTATATGATGGCCATGTATCTTTAGATTGGATGTCAAGACTAATATTCTGATGTATGTTTGTAACAGATGAAAGACTCAATGATATTGTTGGAAGTGCGTATTATGTTGCTCCTGAAGTTCTTCATAGATCCTATAGTCTGGAAGCGGATATATGGAGCATTGGAGTAATCACCTACATCTTGTTATGCGGAAGCCGGCCCTTCTGGGCACGCACAGAATCTGGAATTTTTCGTTCTGTGCTAAGATCTGATCCCAACTTTGATGATTTGCCCTGGCCATCTGTCTCTCCAGAGGCCAAAGACTTTGTTAAGAGACTCCTAAACAAGGATTACAGGAAAAGAATGACTGCTGTTCAAGCTCTAAGTAAGCTGGGACTTTTACTAAACTAGTGAACACATGGATTTTACCCCATTGTGAAAATCGTTAATTACATTTGTCTGACAAGCCAGTCACTTTTGATGGTTGGATTAGCGCAAATCAGATGAATTATAATACACTTTTATGACATTTCAGCACATCCTTGGTTGCGGGATGACAGCCGTCCGATTCCTCTTGATATATTGATCTACAAGTTAGTCAAGTCATACCTGCATGCAACACCATTCAAACGTGCTGCTCTAAAGGTATGATTTTTCTCTTTTTTACATGACAGAAATGTGCAAAGCAACATTTTGAACCTTTGCTGTCTTTTTCCTCCTTGCCTTGCCTTCTCTCCCTCTTAGGATGTCTTTAAGGGTATTTCTTGCTCTAGGCTGCCAAAACGCTTCGTGACAAATTGTAAAAATCCTAGTGAAAGCTAAGATTGTTGTAGAAAATAGCCCAGTTGAATTAATATTTCGATTTTCAAATATCCAATTACATAAAACTGTCAAACATTCTTAATTGTGAACGTTGTTGGATGGTAGTGGCATGCTTATGAAAGTTCTAAATTCTAATTTGTATTTTTATTCCAACATTTTATCCATGTCATATTATGTTGGTAACATTTTCAAGAGAAGTTAGGTTTTTGGCTCTTTTTTTTTTTTTTTTAAATGTAAAAATTAAAGCTCCTGCATTTCTTTTGCCGTGCTGCAATGTTTGACTGCAAAAGGAATTAAGAGAACTTCTCTTTTGTAGCAATTAACCATGATATCCAATATTGTTTTGGCCAGAACTTTTCTTTTGTGCACGTGCAGGTGCATGAACATGTCTTTTGCTTTTTTTTTTTCTTTTCACCCTCTAACTTGTGTCTTCACAATTGTTACAACTGTAGGCTCTTTCAAAAGCATTGACCGAAGATGAGCTGGTTTATCTCAGGGCACAATTCAGGCTGTTGGAACCGAGTAGAGATGGGAGTGTCTCTCTTGAAAATTTTAAAATGGTTATTTCCTCCCTCTATAATCCTATCAATTCAAGTTTTAAGACTAAATGGTTAATGATTTGAAGCTGATTTCTGTTCAGTTATTTGGCATCACATGTTGACTTAATTAGGCAATAATGGAGTATCTAAGTAATCTGTCCTTTTTTTCCCACTTTTCTATTCAGTTTTTATATTTTATTATTTTTATTTTATTTAACTTATTGAAAATTTTTATGATATCAATTTTTCAGGCACTTGTTCGAAATGCTACTGAAGCAATGGGTGAATCAAGGGTACATGACATTCTTAACGCTGTAAGGCTCTTACTAGAAGTTCTCCTTGGTAGCAACTTTTATCATGCTTTCTTGTCATCGTTCAGTCTTTTTGGTTAGACATTTTGGCTGAAGAGTCTTCACACCATGAAGAAAATGGTTTTCATTTAAAATTGCTTTTTTAATACCTAAAGATCTGTGGAGTGGAGTGTGGTGTCTGTATATGCTTTTACTTTCCAAAATGTTTTAAGCATCTTAATCAAAATTTATGGATTTTAGCTTCTTCTATTACCTTAATTCTGTCTTTTATGGTTTGTGCTTTCTTGGAATACTCCAAGAGATCTGAGATCTCCCCGTTCCCCTCGTTTGGTGTTCATTTTTCATTTGAATTTCATTTACTCACCGTTGCATTACTTTTTGCTCAGATGGGAACACTTGCATATAGGAAGATGTACTTTGAAGAGTTTTGTGCTGCTGCAATCAGCACGCATCAATTGGAAGCGGTTGAAGGCTGGGAGCAGATTGCCTCCTCTGCTTTTGAACTTTTCGAACAGGAGGGTAATAGGGTAATTTCAATTGAAGAATTGGCACGGGTATGTTCGCTTGTTGCTTCCGAACATTACACAATCTGAGTTTGTTCCTTCTTTCTTTTTTTTTTTCTTTTTTTTTTTTCTTTTTTGGGAAGTTAAGCGGTTACAATTCCTTTTGATTTGATTGCAGGAGTTGAATGTTGGCCCTTCAGCTTATTCATTCCTCAAAGACTGGATCAGAGTCTCGGATGGAAAGCTTAGTTTACTTGGATATACAAAATTTTTACATGGTGTGACTCTCCGTAGCTCAAATACAAGACATCATTAATCTATAGCCTTTGATAGAATACCGTTTCGTAAAATTCGTGGCATTTCGAATGACTTGTGATTTTTTTTTTCAAAAATTAAATTTCCTTTAGTGTTGATAACAGAAAAAAAAAAATGTGCATAAGTGAATATGTTAATGAGATTGTTGAGGAAAATTTACAGTGAGAATATGTTGTTGCTCATGTCGCATTTTTGCTTATCGTGTATGTATGTGGATTTGAGCTGAAGGAACCTGGTAAAATTCGTTGCTGCTGAAAGGTTCAATGGAAAAAAAAGAAAAAACCAATGGCACTCTTTTTTTTCAATTCTATACTTGATTGCACATATTATGTCAGCTTCTAGAGTCCAGTTATCGAGCTTGAATTAACTTAGGTTATTTACGTGGACTGTTATAAGCTTTTGCCCATACCTTTGCGTGGACCTTTTAGCCTAGAACCTGGGGTTTAGCCCATGATCTACAATCTGTTGTTGCTCGGAGGGTGCTAAAGTGAGCTCAGAGGTCGAAGGTTATTGGTAGAATAAACCAAGATATATAGAGGTAATGCTTAAAAACCAAATAGATAACTTACCTGACCCTACAGGCTCAGCTCGACTGGACCTTGCTGAACACACGATAAAACACCTCTAATGGTCCAGCTATCAAGCAGAAAATTGGTTTCACTGCTGTGCAATTGAAGCCAACATTCTAAATATGCCATGACCTGTCATGTTTCCCGAAACAGTGACTGAAACATGCCACGTGACTCCCACCCATTGCGATAACATATTTCAGCTCACTGAAAATCTCAACCTTTTTTTTTTTTTTTCAATTATCATGCAGAAAGAAATTTTATTTTACACACTAAATTAAAAAAAGAAAAAGAAATAAAACTGCAACAAATGCAGTTGCACTAAGCAACAAATAAATAATGTCCTTATTATCTCAAAATCCATGATATTAAAGAAATTATTGAGAATTTATTGGGTAATTATTGGAGCTCTTTGTCATAAGATTTGAACCTTAGTCCGATCTTTTTCATTTTCGTCAAATTAATAAGTTGGACAGTCAGTGTACATGTTAACTTCACCATCCATTAATGCCATGATTTTATGATCAACACATCATAAAATACTTTGAATACGATGACTTAAGCTTTGTGTAAAACCAAAGAGAAAAATAAATGAAGAAGACGAAATGTTAATTCAACCATGTGAAATCCTCCTAATTAATGCTTTATATTCATAATTAGCCAATAATGTGAAATCTAAATGCAACTACAGCTCCTGGGGATGCATACCAAATGGATAATTACTTGTAATTTGTAAGTCAAAAATTAAAAAATTATTATGATGTACATGCACTTGAAACCTCAAAATTTTGGGAAAAAAATTAAATGAATAGTTTGTTTACCTAAAATTTACTCTCTTGGACTCTTGAATGAGTTCATACTTCACCTCATAGTTATCATTTTCATCATAAGTTTTATTAATTAGTTGTAAGGAAAACTTTAAATTGAATTAAGACACATATGTTGCTAATTATTCAATAGAAATGATCTCATCCATCCTCAATGCGGTTTTTAAATTAGTAATGTAATACATATTTCTTAAGATATATTAAAATAAGAAAACAATTAATAAAAAAAAGTGAGGTATATGACAATTTCATAATCTTCATTTATGATATTAAAAATTTTACCATATCAAGAACAAACTCATTACTTAGTACTAACATTTTGGTCATCTATATAGCTCTAGCTCGAGTGATGTTCTTGATGAAATAAATAGTTAATCAAATACTTCCATGTGATATTTATTTGTTCCACTGTCACAATCAACAAAACCAAAGTTTTTTTTCTTTTTTACAATATTTAAAAATGAAAAACAAAAACCTTACTTATTTAAACCCCAAAAGCATAAAAAGAACAGAAAAAATAATCCTCAACCTTCCTAAAAAAATTAAACAATTGAAACAAACAAACAAATGATCGTTAAATGCATAGAGCATGCCATTGGCATTAATCATTAATCCTTTTTATTTAAGGCATTAAAATTAAGTGTAGAACTGGACGCAAAGCCAAAAATTTTATACTGAAAGGGTCGGAATAAAAAAAATTTAAATATAAATTTTTTAAGTCAAAGATAAAATTTTTATTGTTATTTTATTTAGAAAAACCTAAAAATCATCCAAAAAATAAGAAGTACTGAGAAAGCCGGGGCCCTGCCCGCCCCCTTGGCTTCACCTCTGTGTAAGACACTGAGACCCCACCATTTGCTCCATCGAAGGCCACCAATTTTTCTTATCTGTCCCTGTTTTAGCTTTTCAACTTTCATTTTTTGTAACATAAACGGTTCCAAAGGATACAAGGGAATCTGGTTATTCCTGAACCATATAAAACTTAATGAATACAGTCTGGGAAAAAAAAAAAAAAAGGAAGTCGCAAACTGCCCTTAGGTGTGGTGTTAGGGGCAGATATGCACCCTATAAAAACATGGAAAAAAAAAAAGGAAAAAAACCCAGTATCTATTAATGGAGTAGTTAGAGTTACTTCAGAGGCCCTAACAGGGAATTGAATTTGAAGTTGAACTCACCTTCCATTACTAATTTTCTTGACTAACCTAACTCACCATCTAAACGTAAAATTTTTAGTAAGCAATTAAATTAATTCCGTGATTACTGGGACTTGTCTATTTTAATGATGCCAAGCACCATTCAATTCTTCAATATATTATTCATCTTTTAGCATTGAAAAGAAAAGAAAAAGGAAAGGAAAAAGCGAAAAGAATAACAAAGAAAAGAAGAAGCCATTTGCGTACTTAAATGCTTTTCCATTACGGTTCCTAACAAAATGACAAATTAAGTCACTGTGATTGCAAGCAATAATTATCTTGTCCTCATGATCGCATCACCTCGTATCATCATCCTCATCAACCAACCATCTAAGGTGATCTACCAAGAAACATGAAAAAAAAAAAAGTAATAAAACAAACTAAAACTACAAAGAAAACAGTACCAATTTTACAAAATCAAGAAAACAAATATTATACTACTAATTAACAATCAAATCTATCTCATTCATGGTTTACAGGCGCCCTCGGTTGGCACTTGCAAAAACCATAAATCAGTTTGCATTTTTCGTTATTTTCTTTTATCAGTTAAATAGCAAGAATTCAAACCCTAAAACATCCGACATGATGATGGTGATAATGAAGGGACTTTTCCCTGTCAATCAAGTTCCGTACGTTCCTAAATTCTTTTACATGACAAGGGATTGTGATCGTACCCTTCTGGTCGAACCCATACTCTTCCTCGGCTTCTTTTAACAGCTGCATGAACAAAGGGTGATTAAAGTATGTAACAGGCACCACAAATCTATGTTGCTCCTCTCCTTGTGATCCGACATTGATAGCCAGACACCCTTTCGGCACGTCCCTCGCTTGTTTCTTCCCATGATGATGATGGTGATGAACGTGTGGTAGGTGTAAATGAAAGTTCCTCACACTTTTCTCTCCACTACCCATTTCTCCAACAAAAAACCAAGAACAAGAATGCTCAGAGGCAAAAACCCTAGTTTCTTTATTAAAAAAAGGGATGGCAGAGGGAATAAGAAGAAAAAGGGCAAGGGTCCTTTGCAATGGGTTGTTCGAAGATGATGGGTGAAGAGTATCGGAGAGACTTAGACTCCTTTGTCATGGTTGATAATCCACACCAACATGTAAACTCATACCAACCAGAAATTAGAGAAGATAAATATCAGGTCTCGAAAATGACATCATCAAAGTGAAAGAGATAATCTGGTCTTGTGTCGTCAGCTTATGGTCTAATATAAATGTCAAGTAACAATTATGCCTCTTTTTTTCCTCTACAAATATTAATTAATTTTATTTTATTTACTTAAAAAAAAATCCCTAGTCCCTACTAAAAAAATTATGTGGTTCTCATGTGTCTCAATTGATTTATGAGTTTTATTATCAATGCAGAAAGCCAGAAAAGTGATGGCAAATGTGTCAATCCCCTAAAAAGCACCAAAAGGTTTGTGACCGTTCGATCTGGACCCAATCAGGGTGTAGATTAGGTTGCTCTAAGCATTGATGTAGAGGGTACATGCAGGTCAGTCGGTGAGGATTTTGTTTGCTCCAATTTTTAAGGTTAACAATTTAGTATATGCTTCACGTTCACTCCAATTTAGTACATGCTTCATCTTTTATTATTTTATTAGCTAAGCTGGCTATGGCTAATAAATACTATACTCCTCTTTTTCGTTGGTTAAATTTTAAAAGATTAGATAATTTATATTTTAAATCACTCAATTTGGCATTAAATTTTATAGAAATCATAACGTTTTAGCTATCATCAAATTATATTACTAAATTTTTATTAATAAAAAATTAGATCATTTATATTAACTTTATTAAGTAATTTTAACGAAAAAACTAATTTAGTATGTATACGTAACTTATTTTTTTGCATCTTATCAAACTAATGTCTTGCAAATATACGTCAAATATACATAATGAGTCAATTTTTTCATTAGAATTACTTGAAGAAATTAGCATAAGTGACTAAATTTATAAATAATAGAAGTTTAATGATGTAATTTGATGAAATTAAAAGATTATGACCTATATCAAAGTTGATATTTAGTTCAGTGACCTATAATATAAATTATTCTTAAAAGATCTAATTTGATTTGTTCAATTGCCACATATATTTTAGGGCGGCATCAACATTCTCTATTACCATTATAAATCCTTCTCAGAAATATGGCAACGCCGAATTTAACTTTTAAAAGAAAATGAATGAGGAATTTATAAATCAATTTCGCTAAGGAGAGCATGCTTTAAGGTCACTATACTTAATGCATTTTTATCTTAAAAATTTTGTTATCGAATGTCTCTAATCACTTTTTAAAGTTAATTAATATAATACGTATAATAATTGTATTAGATTAAATATAGTAATTGATAATTTAAAAAATTATAATAGTAGTACATTTTAGCCACCTTAAGTCCACAAAAAGTATCAATAGGATATTTCAAAGGAAAGAATCTCTCAAGTTCCTTTTGGGACTATTAATATTCTCAAATATGCTCATAGAACATAAAGTAATGAAATATTTATAGTTTGAATTTTCAAATGCAAAAATAAATTAACCCATGAATTTATCAAATTTGAATGCAAAATGCGTAGAATTATTGAGATGTAGGATACTAATAAGGTGAAGGGTACAAATCACTAAATACGGACATGTGGAGTTCCACTTAATGGAATTTGCTGGCAGATATTCAAAATCTATCCTTTTATTTGTACAGCACGTGCATCAAGCCAACCCTTTTTTCTTTTTCTTTTTTTAATTGTTATTTGTGACTGAGAACTTGTCCAATACTACTTAATTTATAACTTTTACGTTAAAAGAACTATCGTACTGGATATTTTAAGCTTCAACAGCCAAAGATTTGGGAATTGGGAAGGTCCTCAGTTTATGGGTTAACCACATCTTATTCAGTATCAGCGGCCCCAGCAGCCCCGCTCAACAAGGTTGGGTTTAGGCGTAGCCTAACGCAGATTAGCTCGGCCTTAGACGTGAAAAAGTAGTTGTCCGATTTTCTTTATAGGTTAGGTAGAATGAAAGGGCGGCCTGACAAACTTGGACTTACTGATCATGAACATATATTGGGCTTCAGGCCGATGCTATCAGCATTTGGGCAGCCGCTTTGTTAATTTGCGTAAACATCGAACACAAAGGGAAAAAGAAGAAAATGGAGTCCCGTTTTAGGGTGCCCGTTAGTGTTTCACGCTTTTTAGTTTATTAACTAGAGGATAATATCACACTCGATAGCTTACTTACTAGTATTACTAATTTTTGGAAACCAAATTAATTCTAGTTTGTCCATGGAGTATTGTCTGAAATAGCTGCGATATAATCTGGAGAAATCGGTGGTGAATCTTTATATTGTTGGATTTTAGGAAGTCGATTACTAAATTAAGCATTTGTTGTGATTTGACAAATGTAAAAGAATCCTTTTGCTTAAAAAAAAAAAAAATCATCAAGCAAGATTTGTTTGCAGAACTAGAAGATGGGTTTGACAGCATGCAGTTGCAGAAGTTTGAACTTTGTGAGCTTTGCTAATTGGTGTTGCCAAATTTATGACAGGATAGAAGGGGAAACTAAATGGTGAACTTTATGTTATCTTTCTGATCATTGAAACCTAGCTCCAAATCAGGTGGTGGTAACCAGGTACTATCAATCAAGGAAACAGAATGTAAATTAAAATCACCAAAAGATATGCCCAAAAATGCTTAATTTGGTTCATAACACAGATGGAGTACAGTGCCAAATTTTGAAAATGGATGAGCAAATATAAAATATATTAATATATTAATATATATATATACCAAGGTTCCATAGTCTCTAATGCATTTGGAGAAAGGCACCCGCCGTATTGCAACTCATAAATGTCAGTAAAGTTCACATCGATATTGTCTGGTCACCAGTGAATTATTGAACAAGCAATGGCATCACCTTAGAAGATAAAATGTAAAATGTCAATTTTAAACAGTGTGTTACAAGAATTGAAGACCAAGCTATATTTAAATAAGGGAAATAATTGAGCTGAAAAGGAACAAAAAACTAGAAATTGAAATCCAAAATTCTGTATGCCTCGTTGCTTATGATTTTTTTCTCAGTATTCATAATTCAATCTAGAGCTAATTATAAACAAGTGAAGAGATCCAACTTGAGTGATATAGTGTTGACAAGGACTTTTTTCGTTTGACGGTGGAAGAAACAGGTTAAAATCTGGATAAAAAACGACCCAGTTAATAGAACTATTATTGTTAAATACAACCCAAATCATTGCCTGAGATCGTGTGAATATTACTTATAATCACTTTACTATTACTGTTTTTACCTTGATTTTTCCATCAATCAGTAATAGGAAAACATTTCCATCAAACAGGTTGGCACTGGCAAATGGCAATGGCACTGAACATTATGGGTTCGAATCATGGGTCCCTCCCCCCTCCAACTGATAGGGAAGTATAGCTAACAGCATTGAAAAAGTTTGTAAGATGAAATAAGGCCAAGATCTGTTTAGAGGTCAAGTTAATTTTAATCTACTATCATCAATTCAATTATAAGTACTAGATTGTAACCCTAAGCAAGGAGTCACTGTTTAGGCACTTAACAAGCTGTTCAAAGTGCATTAACCACGAACTTGAATAGGAAAACATTTCCATCTAACATATCGGCAATTGTCAATGGCAATGTCAATGGTGGCACCCGACGTGGGTTCAACTCACGGGCCCTTCCAGCTGATGGGAAGTAACCAGCAGCAATGTTGAAAATTTTTGCTAGAAGCCAAGCCAGATCGCAGCATAGCGACTTACATCGTGTAACAAACTGCATTAAAAGTTTTTGGAGTCTTTGGTCAATCTTATACAGAAAACAGGCCAACCATTCAAGGGAAAATTGTGGCCTTTGAGCTTCAAGAATTCATCAAACACGGCAAAAACGTTTTGGAGTCTTGGTCAAGCTTATACACAAGACAGATCAATCATTCAACAGAAAAATGTGGACTTAGGGCTTCGAGAATTCATCAAACCCACGGCCCCAATAAACATTTTCTCTCTATCTAGAAAACAAGGGTACTAAAAAGCTTGCCTCGAAAATCATGAATTGAAAAGCAACGCAGAAAGGATTTGACTTTATGTTTTCCAAAGGTCAAAAAAGACCCAATTCCCCAACAGGCAATTCTTTAGGGGACAACATTTTCATATGGTAGCTTTTTCAGCATAGATGAATGAAATAATAATTAAGAAAAAAAAAGAGACCAAAAAAATGGATTTGTTACAGGTATTAAAATAGAAAAACCCTGATATTTGTTTACTACATTCCTAACCACAATTTTAATACACCAGACATTCACCGCTTAAAGCATTAAGAGTAGCATGAACTTGAATCGCAATTACAATGCTATGTAATGATTTTTTTTTTAATGATTTTGACCTTTTTTAACACTTACAATTTAATAAACGCGGTGTCATTGGAAAATTCGTAATTTAAATCTGGGAAAAGAATTACTTCAAGGTTCATCTTTTCGGTGAGCTTCTAACTAGGAATGTGATGGTTGAGCAATGTAGGAG
>JBBYHM010000006.1:2356656-2368976 GCA_038381775.1 Adansonia rubrostipa | reverse complement strand
TATATATATATCAAAGAAAAATATTGACTACTTTTTAAGCATGATTAAGGGTAAGCACAATTGTAAATCAGAAAAAGTAAGCTTCATATCTCCAACCAAAGCTACTTTGAATATAATAAAGTTAAGACCATAAACCAAATCATATATACCTATTCTTGTTGTTGCTCTCATAGGTGAGGAAAAAAAAAAGTTAAAACCAAACAAACAAAGCTCCAAAGAAGCTTCCCCATGGTGCCATTCTAATTAGTTTTTATTTTCTTTTGGTCACTGCCAAAAACCTTCTCGGAAAGATAACACCGACAACACATTTATCTTTTATTTTATGTCTGATGATCGACAAATCAAGCAAACTCCGAATCTTTACCAAGATGCCACTGTCTGACGGGCTTTGATAGCAACTGCTGTCACGGTGAGACAAACAAATTACCTGAAAATGCTAGGAAATTTAAGTCGCCTGCTCATTCGATATTCAACAAGTTAACTAAGCATTTCCTTATTAATTATAATTAATTTATAGAAATAATTAAGTTCATATTAGTGATGATCAGATAAGATTCCAATGAAATAAAAGTTATTGCAAGCCAGTTAGCACGGTGTTTGAACTTTGAATCTTTATTTATTTATTTTTTTTCAATTACAAATCCACACCGGCAAACTGTTCTGTCGCAATAGAAAGAAACTCCCTTTCTTGTGTGGCAAGACGTACAAAATGATTGGCTGTGATATTAAACTTTTTACTCTGCACATATCATGTCTGATGGGCGACTCCTAAAAAATTCTTTCATGGGAGAACAGCACGGGGGGGAAGGAGTGGGTGAGGTTGGAGGAATCTGCTGTTTTAGTTTGATTGTATCGCTGCACTAGTCCCTTTGCATGATATGAACTAAAATGAAAAGAAAGAAAGTGAAAGGAAATTGAAACATATTGGTGCTCTTGGGAATCAACTACTGATCATCTCTATCGATTAACAGGCGCTAAAAGATGAAAAAGAATAAAGATAGAAAAAAAAAATACTTTTTAACGCGATTAAGATTCTTAAATCATTGGATTAACAATATTTTCGTTTTTCCTTGGATCAGTGCATTTCATATATTCCTTTATTAAAAGTTAGCATTGATGTCATTGTGTTATGAGAAAAAAAAAAAAAAAGAAGAGATTTTCCCAATCTTAAAAGTTAAAACAGATCATGCATGCTTTTACTATTTATAGAAGGTAGGATGCCAACAATAATAAAAAAATAATCAAAACTACTTTCACAAATGTATAGATTAAGTAAAAAACCCTACCTAAACTCAATTGATTAATGCAATTAATCATTTTTAAAAAATAATGAATTTTAAAATTTTATAATCAGTAATACTTCTTTTATTCTTAATCTCCGACCTCTTCTTCCATATACATATATATATATATATATATAGAGAGAGAGAGAGAGAGTAAAGATTAAGTTGTAGCATTTTTCTTTTCTTGAATACAAAAATCTCTATGATTTAAGTCCAAAATTAGTTTTTGGACTGATTATTGATTGCTTTAATTTCTTGAAATAAAAGATTAGCCAAATTAAAAAGTACTGACCTGAGCATTTGCAGGCACCATCAGCCTTATTTGCTTAGAGATATTTAAGACTCATTGAAGTTAAACTAATTGTAAATTGGTAATGGAAGCAGAGCCACATGATCCATCATCCTTTATCTCCATTAATTTCCATAGTTGCTTAAAATGCTTGGAGTACATTAAAGGGGAGTGTTTATTACGAGAAAAGTTTTCAACTTTTCATGGTTTTTCTCTATTTTTCTAATTACTTGTGCTTTCGTCTTCGGCCTAGAAAAACCTGCTCAAGTTGAAAAGTTTTTCCTGGAATTGAAGGTTTAGAAATAGATATGTGAATTATTTAATCATTGTTGTTTGCTTTTTTGTTTTTCTTTTTTCCTTTTGTGATTATATTCCAAAAGTCCAACCCATTTTTAAAATTGATTTCAATTTTTTATCGAAATTTATTTTTTAGACATAATATTTTTATCGAATCACATTTAAATATTAAATAGAGCTTTCAATTTAAATGAATAATCCAACTTCTAAATCTATCTAATAGAACTCGAAACTATGCCTTCATTTTAGATAATCTTTTGACCCAGAAAAACAAGCGTAAACTCTCTCCTATTAGTCATGAAAAAAGAGAGGGAGAAAGGTTCATCAACCTGGTTTTATCTTAGTTGGTCTTTGTAAATCAAAAGCAAGTGTATTTAAACTAGGTTTATATTGAATTCAACACCAACCATATTAGCCGAATAAGATAATGAAAGAACACTACACCTAGCAACAAATGAATGAAGAACCACCCATTGTCCAGATTTTAATATTGACAATTTGCTTAAAAAAAAAATTCTGTATATTAGTGGGATAGTTGAGGCCTAACCCACTGTGGCTTAAAAACATGAATGATGATTGGGATTTGATGCCTTAATGTAATAGAAGAAATTAATTCAACTCTGACTAGCCATAGTGGGATGGGGGAAGGTCTAAATTGAAAAGATTCTCATCTTTTTTTCCCCAATATTTGAATCTTTGAATGATGAAGGAATATGTTCGGCTTCGAATCCGTGGTCCTTTTCAAGAGCCACATTTTTGGATTCTTTAGGCCATGATGCACAAATTCTTGATGGATCACATTGCCATTTGCCATCCCATGGCCATTGCCATTGCCATTGCTCTGCTTTTGACTGAAAAAAAGTTGAGCACAGGAGGGAGGCATTGGGAAGTAAATTTGGGTCCTACATCTAGATTTGCTTCCCCTGAAATATCCATTAAAGAAAAAAAAAAAAAAAACCCTCCCAACTCACTCTGCCTCTTTTATCTGTATCTATCAATATTCCTATTTTTGTTTTAAAATTGGGAAAATTTCCTTTGAATGTCAATTTCTCTGAAGGTCGAGGTTTCACTCAACCTTAACGCAGCCAGAGTATAATACTCACAGTCAACTGAAGAAATTGCATGTATATTTCAGGGTTTGACCACTATTAATTGGATGCTTAACTTATTCTTCAGTTGAAATTAATTAAATATAAGTTGATGAAAGAATGCTTGCAAATTGGTTCATTTGGATTGAAAAAAATCTATGACAGAGGCCTGCATAGTTGTCATTGATCAATGCTTTAGGGATATGGTGGATTCATTTACAAAACTTAAATAGAATAAACAACAAATTAAAAAGCAGAAGTTTTGAGTTCATATTCCATTCCTTCTTACTCTGAAGATTTGATTCGAGACAGAACTTTCTTTTCCTTTCTTTCTTTCTTTTTTTTTTTAATTTATTTTTCTGTAGTTTGATTTCATGCAACTTGCATGCTTTGTATTGGAAGCCCATGCAGAAGATGTAGATAGACCTCTTTTTAAAATAATAATAAAACTGGATGGTGCTGAACAACTCAATTGCAGTTTCATATATACATGTACAGAGCATATGCCCAGAATCCATTCTTCTATTTATTTTTTTGTCTTTGAGAAAAAATAATTCATGCTTCTTTGAATCAGCAGCAACACACTTTATATCGGTCTCTCTCTCTCTCTCTCTATATATATATATATATATATTATAAAAAAATAAATTACATAATAAAAATGAATGATATTTTTATATTCCTATGAATCTAATCTGATTTATTAACTGTTTGTTTATCATTTAATTCTGCATTAACTAAGGGATAAAAAGTCATGATTCGAGCCCTCCGAATGAGGTGGGGACTTGGACCGGTAGTGGAACTTAGAAGAGTTAGATTATCAAAATTTTTAATTATTTGGGAATCCAATTACATTTCTTCAACAACTTGCCTGCCTATCTATCCCACTAGATTTGAATCTTTCATAATTTTCACAAATATATATATATATATATATATATATATATATAATATTACATATATCTATGTAGGAATCTCTTTTTATATACCATTTTAATTTTATAAATTATAATTTGAAAAAAACCCCAATGGGCTATAGCCCATTGGCGAAAAAGCAGAATGGGCCATGGACTGGGCTCCTTACAAAAATTTGTTAGTTTACACGAATGGGCCTTTTCTTATTATTATTTTTTTTTGTAATTAGCAAATTTAACCATTTGAATTAGTCAAGAAAATTCAAGCAATTTAGTATTTAATTTACAAATGAAGCTTGAGTTAAAAAAAATTAAAATCCAAGTTTAAGTAGAAATTTGAATTTGTTTTTCTTTAATTTGAATTCAATTTCGAGTTTTATAATATTTATAAGAGAGCAAAATGAAACCAAATATACAATGACACCTTTTTCACTTGAGTTCTAGAGAGGCAAGTGGATTTGCTAGTTTTAGTAGTGAATTTTCCAATTCAGGTTTCAATTAAATCAATTGGAGTGTAAGGAATTAAACATATTCCAATTTCACAATCACTGATTAAATTGAAGCTCATAATTAAATTAGGGTTTCATTGCAATAAAAGAAATGGATAATAGACTTATGGAAACTCACTCTTCAAGTGAACATGAATAACTAAAGATTGAACTAAATTAGTAATATTTTGTTAGTGTTTTTTTTTTAATTTAAAAAAAATGAAAAGTAAAATATCAATTGAGAATATAAAAATGGGACAAATTGAGAAACTATAATTAAGTTGAATGGTTTATATTTATAGATTATATCTACTATTATAAAACCTATAATTTAATTTGTGTCACAAGTCAAATGATACTTATTCACTTAGGAAATTTAAAACAAACTAAATATAGTTCTTAAAATAAATATAAAATTAACGTGTTTTTACCTTTTCTTTTAAAATAATAATTAACTATGCAATTTTACTTTTTATTTAAAAAAATTAATCCTTTTAAATTTTAATTAAATGTATTAAAAATAAAATAAAAGAAAAAATTTCACCAACTTTTATCGATGTGACAAAATCTAGTATAGCATTATTTAATTAATTAAGATGTCTAAAACATGAACAATCCAAGACAATCAAACAACGAACATATGCTAAAGCCAAAACAATAAAGAAAAATTACAAAAGGGAATTTGACATTGACATTGACATGAAACCACGTTTACTGTTTGCTTCAAAGTTTCCATTATTAATTAATATATATATATATATTATCTGATCTGATTATATATTAAAATTAATAAATAGAAAAAAGTGCATCAAAATGTGAACAATCAAAAGCCTTTGCCAATGCAAGGACAATCAAACAACCAACAATATACTAAAGCCAAAGTCCAATCAAAAGATAAATTACAAAAGAGAATCACATGGTTCCATATTTCACATACATGAATAGCTTAATTAATTAACATAGTACGTAAAGTAAAAAAAAAAATTATTTAAGAACAACACTGGGAAACACATTAATTTCTAGCAGATTAGGTCATCATATCACTCAAAGCCTCAAGCTATAGCAGCATCTGCAGCAACAATGGTCAAATGTCTACTTGTCAAAAACTCATCTCCGAAAACAAAAAGCAAAATTAAAGGGAAAAAAAAAAGTATTAGCAATAACTCATTACTTGGTCAACAATTTGATACTAATAATGAATGACAGTGGTTAAAGGATAATGGGAATTCGACCCTACCAATATTATAGCAGACATAACAGTCCGGTGAGGAGATTATCATGGGGCCAGAAGTTAGACTAGATTGAAGAACAAGAAACAGCGTTTGGAATTAATTCGACGTTTTCCTTGTTGGATTTATACTTTTGTGTTATATTTTTTTTCCAAAGGGTCCATTATTTTTCCTGATCATTACTACCCTATCCATGGAAAATGACAGTGATAACAGATTCAGCTTCTTTCTTGTTCACCCAACTTGACCTACCCATGGAGAGATGGAGTATGTACAACAAGAAGCGGCTGCAACCCTCGCATATAATTACAAGAAGAAGGAATGGAAAGATTGAATTGAGAAGCATTTGCTGTTAGAACGTCGACATTGTTTTTTCCTTTTTTCTTCTTCTTCCTTTTATGTGTGATTGTGTTGACTCGTCTATCGCAAGTTGAAGCCATGCTTTGATTTGATCCTCCTAAAAGGTAAAAAGAAAAGAAGGAAAAACTTTGGCCTTGAAGTTTAAACTTGTGTAGTTATTACTGCCAATCTGAAAATTTGGGTGATTATGTAGGTCATATCCAAAACTACTCACTGAAGGGAAACTGACCAGATTTTTATTTTTATTTTTTTGACTTGGTTGATCCACTTTGTTTGATACACCCAATGATTGGAAGTTTAAGACAGATAAACGTTTGGGTATTTTGCAAACCATCCTATTTTGGAGGTTACCATTATTCTTTTTCCTCCTCTGATCTATATGTTACCACAACTCAAGAAACTGGTAGTCATTCGTTTTAAGCTTTAAACCACATCCACACTCGCTCAGCCTGAGGGAGGTTTAGTTTTATTTGAAGATTTCTTCTACTAAGAAGATTGGACTTTATAAATAAGTAAAATGAACGTTATATTCAATCTTTAAATATATCTTAAGTCAATAATGTTAAACCCTTTGTTGCCACCGAAATGGAGAAAGGAGAGCATTCATCTTATGCAGCCCGGAAAAGAGAATTTGGGCCTTTTTACACTATTGAGATATCTTACGTCTAATTTTTTTGCTGTGATTTTGATATAATTAACCAATTATAATATTAAATTATGTAAGATTTATTAAAATATTATATAAAATTAATGATTTTAAATAATGAATTTTTATATAATTATATGTTGTTATTGGATAATTGTAAGATTCTAAAAAAATTTGTAATTGAAATAGTAATTTCGTAAGTTTAATTAATTATATAGAGCACAAACAAGTCTAATATGTTTACAATCATACCTGGAGATTGAAGTAGCGAAACTGATTCTCCGGCTTCATGTTTCCTGCTAGCAAGAGCATCAATTACACTTGCCTTGCATTGCCCCTCCAATTTATTACCCTTGCCTTCTAGCTCTGGATGGATCTTCCTTTTCAACATCCTCCTCATCATCTAATAACCAAATAAATTCATTTCTTCAATCAACCAAATTCTCCTCAAATTTCGGCTTTGTTTAGAAAAGATATTGGCAACTTTTTAGTCAAATGGTCGGTTTCATAACCACTTTTTTTATTATAGAATTTAAATTTGATTTGTCCTTTTCATATTTTCATCCTTTTAACTACCCAAAGCTTTAATATTTCATCATAACCCAACTGTAAACCTTAGTTAAAGATGAAATTAAGAGAATGGTGAGTGATTACTGTGTAAAGTGGCAGAGCTTTTTAATACTCACTTGGTGTAGCATTTTGATCGGACGTGAATCCTCTCCTACTTGAGGGATGAGTTTCTTGGCAAAAGAAAATCCGTTTTTGGTACGAACAGATGACTTTTTGCAAGAATTTGATTCGAATTCGAGAAGGCTGGGCTTCTTTTTCATGTCAGAGTCCTCGGAGAAGAGGTCTGCCAGTGTAGTTCTTCTTCTCAGCTTTCCACAATGGCCCTCAGTGGCATCCAAGTCAAACTTTATTTCATGATCAGTAGACCCCACAACCCCATCAAACATCATTATCACGTCAGGTTTTCCATATTTCGCGCGATCTACATTTGACTCGACGTCCTCGAAACTGTGGTCGAAAGTGCTGAACATCAATGGGTTCACTTCTTCATCACTATTACTGTCATCATTGTCGCCGTCGGCATCTTCATGTTCATCATCATTGTTATCAGAATATCGTTCTTCCTCTGCTTCTTCTTCTACTTCTTCATCGTCGTTGTGGTCGTCATAGCTTCCCAAAGCTAAGTGGTCTTTTTGTTCGCCGAAAGATTTCAAAGGATCAAAACCGAAGGTGCCAATTGTTAGAATGCCATCTCGCCAACCATCGAACACGTCAACCAGTGCTACTTGTTCGAGTAAAGCTTTTGTATTTGAGTCAATTGCAATGGAATCAGTTTTCTTAACATTTCGAGCAAGCCCATCTGCACAAAAATGGAAGTCTTTTTATCATATCAAATGCAAAATAAATTTTGAACCTCGAAAGAAGAACATTGTTCTGGAGATAATGTACTTGCTATTATAAATATAGAAAAAACACGATGCTAAAAAGAAGATATATACGAAGTTGGACCCGTTATAATGCATCAATTCTCTAGAATGCATCAGATTGGATGCACCATACAATAGAAATTTGTCACACTTCAATTTTCCAAAAGAAATTTTGAGTTAAGTTAGAAAAATTAATTAGCCTAAATCAAACCTTTGAGGACGTTATGATTGAACCTCCTGTGCATCCAGTTGAAGATCTATTAAAGAAAATAACATCAAACACGAAAATCCAGATGAATTCATTAGAAAGGGAACTCGAAGTTTTAGTTTATATAAAAAGTAGTAACAATATATGGGTATGTTGTAATCATTACCTTCATTTTCTCAGCCAAGTTTTAGTTTTGGTGCAATGGCCAAAGTATCAAGCGATGTAGTGTGGGGGGATGTTAAATGATGTAGTAGAAGAACAAGTGAAGAAAAATTGTAAAAAGCAAAAGGGGCCAATGGGGAGTGAGGCGGCGCCACGTGGCAAAAGAAGTGGGGCCTAGAAAATAGGCATGTCTTGATGGGTGCATGGATTGGCATGTTATTATGTTGGGTCCTGTCTGGCTTGATCGATGTGGCGAAATTCTCGAAATGATATGCACCCCCCCTCTCCCCGCTTTTCTCTCCCTTTTCCATCATCCTCTTAGGCTTTAGGCCTTAGCTCTCTGTTGCATTTGGACACTTTCTTTCTTTTCTTATTAATATAGTAAAATGCTGCAGGAAGAGAGCAGTGAAGGACTAATTCCCTCACCTAACTCTCCCTATCTAATTTTTGCATTGCATCTACTCATTTATTAGTACTGGTGTACAATAAAATCTCTTTAAGTCTTTAATTATATATATATATGATGTATGTATGATGATAATGAGAAAATTCATCATTGAGAATTTTATGTGCACACATATATATATATATGCCGTAGGAGTTTTGCTTTTGTTTGGAAGCTAATTCTTCTCAATCTATCGCATAACATATGTGAAAGAACATAAAATTAATATATATATATATATCTCAATATTATAACATATTTATTTAAAACAGATTAAATATAGTACCAGATGCCATGAAAAAGTTGATGATTCCTCATATTCCTCTAGACGACTCTCAATTAGTAGAATTCGTGTGTTTATAAAATCCGAATTGAGACTCATCAAAGCTTTTTTATTGGGTTAAGGTCTACAACAAATCACTAATTAGGTACACTGTTTTAAATGAAGATACCGTAAGCCCATGGCTAAATTGATCATTTTAATCTAATTGGCCTTATATATATGTTTCTGTTGTTTCTCTTTGAACTATTCTCTCTATTAGTCCATTTTATAAATAAAAAATTTCCTTTGCGCTCCATTGGTGTTTAGGTCTATATTCATTATGTATGAGTTTTAACGAAAAAGAAAAAAAAAACATATATATATATAATGAAAATATAAAAAATAAAAAATTTTCAAATAATCAAGTTTTTGTGCATGTCATCTGACACGTGTTTACCATGTGCCAAAAAACGTTGAACAGTTACAAAACTAAAAAAACATGAGTGCTGTTTACTCGAAAGACTCTAATGCTAAACATATTTTGGAATCTGGAGAATTCATTTAATTGAACTCTCAAAAATTTTAATCCATTGCCATTAAAGAAATCAAGACCTTCAAATAAGAGCTCTGACATTGAAGTAGTTACCAACTTAATTGTGACCACCTCTTTTAGAAGAAAACTATGTTATTTATCTGCTATAAGTATACAACAAGAAAAACTGTTAAGAAAATATTACTCCATTTAAATTTTCCATGCATTCATAATTTATATACATATATATTGCCATATGATGGATTTTTTTTTTTTTTACAAAAAAATATCAAAAAAATGATTCCGAGCTTATAGTAACAATGATGCTTTTTTTTTTAATTTTTAATTTATCCATAATGTCAATATCTATTTTATTAACTCTTCCGAAGAAAGTATTAAACGTTTAAATTCTCTCCTAACTCATAAACTCTTAAAATATGTGCCTTTGAAATTGACTGATAATAAAGATTTTCAGGATAACTTTATCTAGCTAGTGGGACTGTGGTACTACACCTTTTTTTTTTCTCCTTGTCATTGATCAATTACCTAAGGTCCATTTTGGATAAGTATGTCAGCTTTCAGTTTCATCAATTTATAAATCATGATTTGTTTATGCATGTTATGTTTCGTATTCATAAATCAGACACTTCGAGCACGAGATAAAAATCACAACACCATCCACATGGACGACCAAAATATTGGCATGCCTGCCTTAAATCCCTAAATGGCATAAAATTTTAGTAATGATTAGAATTGTGTGCACTCTTAGCAGGGTTTTTTTTGGTGACCTTGACTTACCTCATAGTCCGTAACTCTACTCACGCTGATATTACTCTTAAACTCTCACCGTGACAAGTATCCACAGTATAAATAAATTACCTGGTTATAATACATCGTAAAAGGCTATACGTCATTCTTTTGAGAATTACCGATTGTTATAAACGGTTTTTTTCTTTTATTTTTTATTTTTTTTAGAAAAGAAGTTATATGCTTCTAAGAATGTAAGATATGGGCAGTTTCTTATGTAAGATTGGGCTTCTTTTTTTTGGAGAAAGAATATGTGTTATTAAAATTTTAAAAGATAAAATTATTTTTAATTTTGTATTTATTGCTAATATTTTGCTTTTTTTTTTTAATTTATCAGTTGGGTGATATCATTTAATTTGTGATCTTGATCAAAAGTATTATCAATAATATTGATTTATACTATAATGGGTATATTAGCTACTGTAAATACCCATCTCCTTAATTAGGATGGAAAAAAAAATCTTTTATTTTATCATAAACAAGAATATCCTTTGGTTTAAATGGGTAAGAGCATATGTATTTCCCACATAATAGGTGGACTGAAATTCCCTTTACCCAATCACCAAATACAAAAATAGTAAAGCATTAGGATGGCTTGAACAAATATTTTTCTGGGTTCACATAGATAAGAAAATATTCAGAGTAATATGCATTAATGATCCCGAAAATGTCTATTAAAGTTTTCATTTGGCTTTTTTTCATTATAACCTTGGAAATGTTTCATTTAAACAATGTGTATACGTAGGCATTCCCGTCGTTAATGTTTTGCAATAAATTGAAAAGAAATGCTTATATAAGATAGATGACGATGGTTTTGATGCTTGATCACTTTCTATTTATTTCCATTGAGTTCTTAACTAGAAAGAGAGTTTGTTAATATTGAAATCATTAAAGACTTAAAGATCTAAATTAACAATTAAGTAGGTACATTAATTATACAAATAATATTCTTAAAATACTACACAGTAATACATTTTCTTTTGTTTCCCTTGAAAGGGAGCTTTGCTTTAGTTAGAACTTGCAGTAGAAGAGACAATCTGCATCAAGCTACCCACAAGACGTACAAAATATGGAAATGTCCAAATCCCATAAATTATTACGTAATACCAACATGCACACCCATCTTTATAGGTGGAGAACTACATAATAGAAAAGAAAAAAAAAATTAAATAGGTGATTTGTGAAGAAGTAGGTTGATTTTTAAATTTAAGAGTAATTTTTTAAATATAAAAATACCTAAATGACCTTTATAGTATTATTTTAATTAAATTTTTAGGTAATTTTTAAATTAAATTGATATTTAATTAACTTGTAAAATTAACTCAATTAAAGACTTAATATTAGTATAGGTATACAAATTTAGGAGAGTAGAAATTAGAATAAAGTTATTAATAACAACAAACATAAGGGAATGGAGTCACATTTCTTTCTCATCTGATCGTTTTCCCTTTTTCCAAAGTTCCACTATTTGCTTGAAAAGTTTTGTTCGAGATTAGTTTGGCAAATGGTATATCAAGCACTTTAAAGAAAGTACAAATTTTTCGACAGATAGGCTGAAGCTATCATGAGCAGTTATAGAAATTAACCGAACAAAAGATGAAACTAATGAACTAATTAAAACGTGTTATCATAATATAGCTTCCAATTGCCAGCAGATGAATTAAGTTGCTCATTTTGTTTATTCCAAGGGATTTTAGAGAGGCAATTAAAATTTTCTATGCCCTGGCTGAATTCCTCATTGCCCTTACTCTATGTCAATAACGTCCAAGTCATGGGATATTTCATTATTGGAACCCCTCGAAAGAAAATTAGATTTGATAATTTTTAACATGATTATATAATATAAAAAATAATTTAAAATTTTAAAAATAATA
>JBBYHM010000006.1:2300951-2323711 GCA_038381775.1 Adansonia rubrostipa | reverse complement strand
GTTATTGCTTCAATGATAATTTTTAGAAATTTTCTCATAATTTTGCAGATCGATTATGTGAATTTGAAGAAAAATCATTGGCTTTATATCCACCAAATGCATGTTTTGGTTAAATGATTACTTTGGTCGAGGATATGCTTTTTTACTATTTATTATATTATTAAAATATTATTTTTATATTAATATTTATATATTAAATAATAATTATAGTCGAATAGATCTAAATTCATAAACTTTGTTTGGGTCAAGCTTATTGGGTCTTTAGTTAGTAGAACATCTATATTTTTTATGAAATGATGTTCCTACTCGTTTGCATCCTCCCATTGCTTATTAGATAAGACTTGCTGATGCTTGGAAATTTGCTGAAACTTTGGCTCTATAATTAACTATTATATGCTCATGTGTAATATTGTACCATTTTCCAGTTTATTGTACTACATGCATTATACTAATTAGTGACTTAATTTGCTGAATAAACATAAAAATCCCTGCCTTTCATTTCAACTCTATCTCAGCTACATATTGCTCCATAGAGTGTTCTTCTTTTAATCTGTTAGTTGCTTCACAGTATGATTGGGTCGATTGTCGAGCTTAAAATCTTAAGTGGGCAATATTTTTCCTATTCCCACCCCCCCCTGAAAGCCCACGTTACACTGGATCAGATGAGCTCTTAAGGGTTGAATTTGAATGATGGATGGATAAAGGTGAAGCTGCGTTTGTTTAAGGCACACCCCAATCCGTTTGAGATATTATGGTCCTTTTATTAGTACTCGTTTAATATAGTTTAGGCTCGTATGAAAAGCCAGTGACAGGAATTTATCTTTATTATCTCAGTTTGTTTTACATAATATTTTTGCAGAGGCAGTTTATGTAAGCTGTTCTTGAATATTGGTTCTTAGTTGCTTGCGCTAGTGCTTTGTTAGGAATTTGATATTTTCATCTATAATGCCATCATCGCTAGACTTGTGGGGTTGCCCAGAGATGAAAGGGAAATAAATTTGGGGTTTTATTCCTCCAATCTCTACTTCTTTACATATACAATTTGATGACCTCAAAGAAATGGAACATGGCATATATATATGTATAACACGCACCAAAAACAAATCCTTGATCAGAAAGATGATAGAAATTCATTATTTATTCAATCCAAAGGGACTTAGCACCGCGGTAGATTTGCAGGAGGATGAGGCAGAGTCTCCAGCTCTCCTTCTCCATTCTCTACTATCAATACCGCACCTAGTCCCCATGACTGGTGTATGTCTAAGTGGCAATGCATGAACCAAACCCCTACATGGGACACAACAATTGAATCCAGTTTATTTAGTTAACAGCCATGTAATACTAAAAATGATCTTAAATTTGGGTTGTAATTTTTACTGTAAAAGGAAAAAAAAAAATCTTTACCTGGATTGTCAGCGACAAATCGGATTGCCGCCCATCCTCCTACTGGGACTCCAATTGTGTTCATATAAGGAGGATCAATCAAGTTGAAGTTTGCAGTCTGCGGATCGAAATTCCCCGTACCATAACCTACAACATAGAAGCTGTACCCGTGAAGATGAATTGGGTGGTTTTCAGTGGTGACAGTGCCAGTGTCCTGGAAGATAATCTGCACCCTGCTTCCAAATTCAATGACCTTGGTCATGGTTCCATTGATGGCCTGTGTGTTATTAGGAGCATTGTTTGGTGCCCCGTTGACAAAGTCATAGAATTGAAGGGGTGCGCCAGGGAAGTCCTCGGTGAACTGACCACCAATCTTCTTATAGTAAGCTTCCAAAACAGAAATAGTAGGTTTGACAAAGCTTATATTGTTCATGGAAGCTGCAAAAGTCCCATTGTTTGGGCCTTGGCAGTTCTGCTGCGGTGTCTTGGACCGGCATTTGTTGACATTTAATCCCACAGTGACAAACAGGCTAGTATCGATCTCTTTAGGAACATTAACAGGCTTAAGGCTTTTAAGACCATCCATGACTGTCTTTACAGCAAAATTATCATTAAAGCTTGGTAATTTAGCTGGTAATGATAGACTGTTAGACACAGCACCCAAGTATTGGAAGTAAGCAATGGCTGTTATGTTTTGGAATGCAATATTCTGGGCAGACATGTAAGGTCCCATGGCCATGGAGTACTTTCCTATGGGCTGATCAGCTGTGACAAGGACATTCATGGTCTGCCCTGGTCCCAGCATCACACGGTCCGTGGTGAATGACTTGGTGTACTCAGCATCAGCCTCCACAATTGTCAATTTATGATAAGCTATTGCAAAGAAGTTCTCCATGTTTAATCCTGCGTTGACTAGCCTCAACAAATATGTCTTCCCAGGAACTACATCGATCTTGTAGACATCTGCACACCAATAGTTATGTTATCAGATATCAAATGTAATTATACGATAAAGAATTAGGGTTTAAATATGTTTTATACCATTTCTGGAGCAATTGTAGTTAGGGCCCGGGTGACCGTTAATAGTGAATGCATCAGCTGGTGGAGCAGCTCCACCGCTTGCTAAAACTTGCTGCTCGAGTTGTACTACATCTCTCAGCCAATACTCCCCTGCCAAATTTCCAGGTGATCATCAGATTCAAACATATTCAAATCACATTATTTACAATATTTCAGTATATTGGATTAAAGGAGATCATATACCTAGGATTACGATATGTTCTTCGTAAGGGTGCTTGAAAGGGTAAGGGACCCCTGTCTTAGGATACACGACAATGGCGCCATAAACTGTGGCTCTAAGCCAAGAAACATGGGCATGCCAGAAAAATGTGCCCTTCTGCTTCACCAATGTGAACTCATATGTGAAAGTCTGGCCAGCTTGAATGGGACACTGGGTAATGTAAGATGGACCATCGAACCAGCATGATAGCTTCTGCCTGACTCCATGCCTGGAAAAACAAGCTGCAATGATTAATAAATGACATATAATCTGTAGAGTTCTGGACTTTTCTGATTAATTTGTAATCTTCTTCATAAAATTACATAGGAAAATACCAGTGGATTGTGGCATTGTAGGGGGTCTCATTGGTGACCTTGACGATGATTCTATCATCCTCTTGGGCGTAAACTACAGGTCCTGGGAACATTTTGTTGATGGTCACAATCTCTTTGGTGTTACACAGCTTAGAAACTCTCAGGGTTTGTACCTAATTGCAATGAAAACCTTACAGTTAGAAACACATAATTAAGAAAATTGAGATAATTCATAATTGTATAGCATTAGCACATTATTCCCAGAGAAATGATGAAGGGATTGGACCTTGAAATCATAGAACCTTGTCGACACCCCTCCAGGCCACTCATGTGCCGTAGCAGGGAAAGCTTGGAGATAGGCTGACATTGACAAGCTTAAGCATACAAAAAAGACTAAGTTAGCCATTTTGGAGTGAGAAGCAAAACGAGAGAGATAGAGTTGAACTGGAGGGAGGGTTGGAGAGGAGGGGGACAATTTAAAAGGGTGAACCATATGATATTTTATGTTTTCAACCATGGAAGCTAAAAGTAGAAAGATTTTGTCTAGGCGAATTATGTTTGTCAGCTTTCATGATTCCTCTAACATGGTTTGGTGATTATAATATGTTGGGGGCGTGATTATTCAGTGTGACCCCAGCCATCTCTCTGTCTTTAATTGACAGGGAAAAGCAGATTATCTTTTTTATTTTGATTCACAATCTGTTACGTTTACCCAGTAAAATTATGTGGTTTGACTGAAAAAAATGCACTTCACAATCTAGATTCAAACCCCACCTCAGTACCTAATTCTCTCTACTCTCTGTCATATATGTTTGCCCTATATTATTTTAGTTTCCATGTATAAGCATGTCTTCCTTTATTATATAAAACCTATGACATTGACACTTGAAAACCAGTTAATACAACAAGGTTTTCAGTACGTTCAGCACTGAAAGCTTAGCAACACAGACAAATATTTTATTTTCCAAATAGTGGTTAAACTTTTCTATATTTTGCTCAAGTGCTCCACACCCAGGAATATGTATCTCGTGATTCGAATGCGGAAACCCCGAAGGCTGAAAGCTCATTACCATAGTCTTGCATGAAAACAACATAACATTTCTTTTAATGGACAATATTCGTGTAATATCAATTCGTGCATTATGCTCTTCTTATATATCTTCTTGTTTTTTAGAGATTTCAATATTTCATTTATGTGTATGTCTCGGCAGTTGCCTATAGACGAATGGCGATTGAAGAGAAATAATAATAAGTAAAAGCAGCAAAAGAAAAGCTACGAAAGGCAGCCGATTGGACCAATCATCTCAATTCTGTAATACTCAAATCAAACAAAGCAAAGGCGAGCAAAGGATGGATTTGTTTGTTTGTTGTGCCTTTTTTAGACATCTGACTTCTACATAATCATAAGGAAACTTGCAACACGCCTTCCTAAACCTTTGCTTTTTTTTTTTTTTTTTCTCTGAGAAGGGAAAGGCTGAAGAAAAGAGCATTCTTCAGTCTCTACAGTATGAACTTCCAAAGCTGTCTTCTACTTCAGAATCTTTTTTTTTCCCCTATTTATTGAGTTAGGGACCTTGGATATGATTTTCTGGCACGTTTACTTATGGCATGACCCATCATATTTACCCTACATGAATGGAAATGGAACCCTATATATGATTTGGTCCCTCAAATTCTTTTTCCATTGGTACTTTGGTTGCTGTCACTGTACACTCATCACTTTGTTTAACAATATTATGTACACCTCTTAACTTTTATTCTAAACATTGTTTTTTTTTTTTTTTTTAAATCAAGTTAAACCATGATTTTCAGATAAAATTTAGTACTTTATTACTGATTTAAAAGGAAAAATGAATGCTTTATTATTGAAAGAACAAAAACTAAGAAATTGAGCTAGCATTGCTTCAAGTTGATATGTTGATTGCAGCAGCTGTGTAGACACTAAATAGTTCCCAATCCAAGAGAAAAAAAGGGTATGCTGCTGGAAGTCATTGGATGATGGTGCCCACATCGCAAGGGCATGAACTTGTAACTTCCATATCACGCTACAGGCCAGGCCATGCGTGTGTGCTTCTATCAGCGGCGTTGCTTTCTTCACAAATTTCAAGCAGCTGTTCTCTTTTCTGCTAATCTCAGATTCGAACGGTCAGCTCAGCTGCTTTTTTTTTAAAGATATTTTTCCTTTTTTTTTCTCCTCCTGTGGCAAAAGTTTTGGGATTTAATTAATATAAATCACCAGACCTGACCTAAAGGGAGCAGTTCGCCTAAAGAGTGTCCGCGATAAAGTAGAGGAAAATGACCTAAACCACAATTTTAAGTATATTAACTAATGACTTCTAATTTATAGTGTAAATCATATTCCCACGCAACATCTAACTCATTATTTAATTGAAGATTCTAACTGTTGCAAAGACCTTCGGGTTTTTTATTTTTTTTGAAAGAAAAAAATGGTTTAAGGTTATATATCAACACCTTAATCTCAGACAATATGACATGCATGCATTAATTTGTTATGGTTTTTCTATATGAGGATTATGAATGCATAGATTCTCATTGGAATGCAAGGCTGAGACAAAAAGGTTTAGGCTCGAGAAGGTGCTCGATAAGGTTAATTCTTCATAATTTTATAACGCTGTAAAATGGATACTACATGCAACAGCATAACTAACTTTAATAATAATAATGAAGAAGAGATTTTCAACTCTTAATTTGAATATTACAATACAAAAGACTTCTTAACTAAAACTTATATATATTTTTCACTTACCCTTTAATTAAATAGAGAATCTATGATGCATATATGCATGCTGTCCTGTTTAGTTACTATTACTACCTCCCCCTTCCTTTTTTTTTAAAAAAAATGATCTAAAACTGGAAAGTTGGTTTGATTATGTATTTGTTTTGTTTTCATGAAGTAATTAATTAATTAATTATTATAGTAAAGCTCAAGCACATTTCTGATAGAATTTGAAAATTAGAAACTCCTAACACAAAGAATCGAATCTATGAAAAACAGGGTAACTGTAAGAAATAAAGGCAGTAGTAAAATTTTTCGAGTGTGGAAGGGAATAAAGTGTGATATCTTTTAGAAACGACTGAAGGTACACAAATTTACCCCCCCCTTCACAAAAAAGACTCAAGGTACACTACATTATTATTCCTTTATTTTCTCTTGAATAATAATTAATCCAATCTTTATACATACTTATTAAGTACCGAATAACTGGAACTTGAAGCAGGGATTATTGGAAAACAATGCTTTACCTGATAGGGGTTGATTAAGTTGTTAAGATTCGAATGCTTCACTTGTAAAATTCAAATCCTTTGGTGGACGATCCTTAAGTTCAATGTAAGTCCTGGTTGAAACTTGCAGCATGCAATAACCCTGGAATGGAGTAGCATTCTCTCATCCAAATTTTTTTATAATAAAAAAGATGCTTTACATTAAGTGGAAGAAAAAAAATCTAATACGAAAAATCTCAACTAATCTTAATATGTTAACATATATCCACGAGAAATATGGTCTAATGATTTTAAAAAATAAATAAATCATCAATGCAAAGCAATAAAAATTTAACGGTCATTGATCAGTAGTCTTGTTTCTTACTTATAGTTTTCAAGTTAGATGAATAATTTTCAATTAATAAAAAGGAATATGTACGTAGAGAGACCATGATCTCATATCCAGATTCCAATATCAGGGACAAAAAGAACCTCTAGTAATAGAAAAACAACATAAATACCATGTAACAACATTCTGGAAGCTTACCAGAAAACTATGATTCAGACAAAGTGATCAACAATAATTCCATGTCTGGGTTTGTGTAATAAGTAGCAGCAGCAGCAACAAGCAAGAGTTCCCAGCAATCCTAGCAGCAGTATCATTATCATGCTCATTATTTAACTTGTTTGCTGGATGTTGGAAGATTAATATTAGTCAGTAAGACTGAATCAAGTCTCCTTTTTATAATTAATTTCCAAAAAAAGAGTTGCATGACAATGGACAAATGAGGAGGAAAAAAATGTTCCTCTAGGAAAGGTCTTTGTCTTATGATTGCAAACACAAATGGGAAAGCTGCTCCAGTCTTCCCGCTTTCCTGATACAATCCAATTCAATCGCGAGTCATTTTCTGTTAACTAATCAGTACCAATGGCAAGCTTCTGTTCTGGAAAACATTGAAATAAATAGTTAAATTGAGGTAATATTTATAATAAAAAAGAAACAGTAAGCATAATTGTTATTAATGAACCCTGCTTTTGGTTTACAACAAATTTCAAAGGAAATGCTAAAACTAACCTTTCTTGCATCCCTTGATATTTCTGAAAGCTAAAATTCCAGAACAGGATTGAAATCTTCATTTCTGGTCACTATCTGTTCAGCTATTGATCTGCAATTGTTAAACATTCACAGTAATTTCAGTTCCAATTCCATGATGATAATGATCCCACCCAATATCCAATTTCTGACAAATACTAGCAGCCATAGAAGTTTAAAACAATTCATCAGTTTCCAATATATCTCCACTGGACCTACAAGTTGGCACATAAGATTCCTACAATCAAACAAACAGGCATCAAGGTACCCCAAGTGTTTTCTACACTTGGCTTGATTTGCTCAGGAAACAGCCATCGAGAAGTTCCTCCATAAAAATTGTGCCAAAGTAGCAAACCACCACATTTGAGTGCAAAAATCTAGTTACCTGCTGCATAGGAAAGCTTCCAAGGACAGTCACGTGCTCCAAGTCGTAAGGATATAATAAACATGCATGTAACTTACAGCACCCGGAGATGAAATTTTCTAAGCAACTTTTGCAACTTCCTCAATTCTAATATGTATTTTATTCATGAAGAAATTACCCTTTACCTATTACCAGATAAAAGGATAATCGCATTTACTTTCCTTTCTAGTCCTTTGGCAAGTCAAGAAAAAGCAGCAGAGAGAAAACACATGGCAACAGGATGTCTGGCTTTTCCAGTGACGAAATGAGGCAAGGTTCAGTTACCAAGCAGTAGGATCTTAAACCAGAAGCAAACAAGGCTGTACACTATCCAACATTGTGTCTTGATGTTGATTTGTTGGAGAGACCCTAGGATAAATAATAGCTTTGCCATGATTCACCCGACTCTGTTAAGAGGCATACGTGAAATTAAGAGCAAGGCACTGTAAATTCAAACTCAAAGCACTGAACTTAGCCTTTCTATATCAAATCGCTTTTAATTAACACACCTTTGGTCTGTGCAGAATTTTATTTTGATTTTGATTTTTCATTTTCATTTAGTTACTAGACTTTCACACGGCAGACATACTGAATCAGGAGCATCTACTGCATAGAATTGCATGCTCAGGCCTCATAAACTTGCATCCTTTTCTGGTCAGAAATCCCAAAAGGGTAGGCAGACAAGTAGACACCAATCTAAAAAACTGATGTCCATTTACAGGAATAAGTGCTGGTACTTTCCAACACATTAATTTCTTTTTGTTGTATATTGTCAAGAAGTTTTGTGGCGTTATACGCTAATGCCAGTCCTGGTTAAGGCTCTAGAGATAATAAATACAATTTTGGACACCGAATATTAGACCATAGAATCTATACAATGAAGATTTCTTAAGAACACTACATTGAGAAACAATATTTGACTTACAATAATATATTGCTACCGTTAGAATGTAATACATCAACTTAAAATATTTTTGATTCAATAGACAGCATTAAGTAATCTCTACAGTTTGCTCAACCTCAAAATTTATGAGGTTCTGAAATTGAAAATGAGGCATCAATAACCAAAAGAGACAATGGGTGACAAATTTCTCCCAGATACTTAAGTGAAAAGAGCTTTTATCAAAGTCTGCAATTTCATCTATCCATAGAATCATTGATAAATAATTAAAGCTATAGCCACAATAAATTCCACCAAAAAGAAGAAGCAATGAACTCCGTCTTATCTGTATTCAAAGTTAGGAAATATATCAACTGAAATTATTACAATTTCAGGTCACAAATGCTCCTACGTATACACGATGAACTGGGACCAAAAAACAATACAATGTTAGCAATGAAAACTGAAAGAGCACTTTTACTACGGCATCTCATCCCTCCTTGGTTTCAGTCGTTGAATAAGATTTAGAAAACGTGTTAAAGAGCTTAGCGAAAGAACACCATCACTTATAATACCCTCGCTATTTACTCTTCATGTGCCACTTAGCTGCACATAGCAATAACTCTGCTCGAAATTCCACTGAATCGCCAAGAAAAATCACCAATAAACCCAATTTCAAGTAAAAGAAGAAAAGGAAAAAGGAAGATATCAAGAACGAAATTCATTAACATTGAACATCATGTAGCTATTCTAGTGATTGGTATTAGCCATTCAATAATTCAGTTAAAAGAAACACTTTGTTAGTAAATTAAAAACAATAATAACAATTAATTCACTTGTTCGGAGTAATAAACATGGACTTAATTAATAAGTTTGCAGTGTCCCAAACGACAAAGAAAGTTTGTGAGATCACAATAACATGATGTATTCCCAAATGAGTTGAAAACTGTAAAGCTGCATCATCTTCAAATTATGGAAACAAAAAGAAAGGTAAGAATTCGAAAGAAATTCACAAATTCCACGGGAATTAATTACCATGCAAATAACAGAAAAGGGAAAAAAATTTACATCAAATTATAACCCAAACTTTAGGATAATTGATTAATACGTTCTTGGCACATATACAACAAAAAAAAAAAACGAAAAGTACAGAAACATAAGGAACAAACCCTAGAAGACGAACTAATCAAACGTTGAGCTTATTGACGGTGTGGTTCGGTGTGGGATTCAGTTACAGGTTCGTCCTGGACAACGGGTTTGGTGAGCATGAGAGGGCAGTCATTGGCTTCCTCTTCGTCATCGAAATCGATGGTGCTGAGGTTAATACAGGAGCAGCGCTCCAATGATGCGAAAAATGCAGTGGCCATGTTGGTGCCAACCCAGGTAGCCATACGATCTAGCTTGTCGCAAGATAGGAAGCTTTCCATCGCCGAAATTTGATCAAAATTTTCAGAGGAAGTCTTTTTTTTACAACAGATATTTGCTAATCACTAATCAACCTTGCGAGAGAGAAAGGAGGGAAAAGGTTAGTTGTAAAGCGACACTTTCTTTGTGAGCTGCTTTTTTTTTTTTTTTCTTTTTCTTTAAATAACGGATTGCTGGTTTTGGTTCTGCCCGTTATTAAGCCAGCTGTCAAGAGACCATTGGTGCCGTTGCTATTTACCCATTTATCTACTACAATTTTTTTTTTCTTTATTTATGCTGTTGGTTTTGGGCTTAACAAATAGTTTTAGGCCTTGGTATTATTTTGTTCGGACCAACCGATAATAGTATAATGCAACTTCTTGTCTTGACCTATAAATCATCAGCTCTGTGAAACAAACATCAGTTGAGAAGAAATGGCTTTTGAGATCCAATTGCAAGTGAATTATACGGCCTAAATTGTCTCGATATGAACATTTGGGTACTTTTGCCACCGTCTGAAATTTTTCTTAAAAAAAAAAAAATGCTAATGTAATGTCTCCAAGAATATCCTTTTCACCACAATTACATCCTTCCTCTTGTTGTTTCTTAGAATGAGATCGAGCGGGTGAGCTTTGGCTTGGAAATCCTTTTATCTTCTTCAAGAGAGATTATCGGGAGGTTGGCTGGGTTCTCAATCATCAACTTTGCGACTAAGTAGCCAGAAATGCTCCATGTCTGATATTTTCTTGCTTGCTTCCCAACATAACGCCCGGCCTTACCATCATAGTACTCAGGCCACCCATCTTTGGAAAGGCGGTGCTCAATCAGCTCTATGGCTCGTTTTGCAATTTGAGGCCTTCCGGTCTTGATACATGCTGCTGTGAGTAGCCATATCAGAGCTGCATAGATATTCAAAACTCCAGGTCAAGCAATATTATTAAAAAAAAAAACAAAAATTCTTAAATTCCTGTGCTGTTAGTTTATCTAAACCTGCTAAAATAAAGTATGAGCCAAGGACATCTGTATCCTAATTAAAGTCCTAAATCAATCCACAGTTTCTTAATTTAAAGATCAATGGCTAGCAAAAAGACAACCTTCATTATCAACGGAAAAATTAAATTAAAGAACATAATGACATGCTATGGAACTCTACGTTCATGACACATACCTGGCCATGTTCCACCATTATGGTAACTCCATCGTGTATTCTTTGGATCAAATCCAGTGACAGTTCTCCATTCATGGCCCTTTAGGGCTGGATAAACTATCTTCAAAGGCATCTCTCCTATCAAGTCCTCCCAACGCTCCTCAATCAAATCCATAATTGCTGTTGCTTGTGCAGGTGTAGCTAGTGAACTCAAGATTGCAATGCAGTTTCCAACTAAAAACCAGCGGAAATCCATTCGAGCTGGGCTGACATTACCAATCAGATATCCCCCTCGTAAAGGCATAAAATCGAACACCCAATCAGGGATGGACTCAGGGATGACATTAAACTTATTGACAGCAGTGTGGGAATACTCCTCAGTTTTGTAACGATATATGTTGTTCAACTGTGTGAAATCAAGCCAGTAGTATTTTTGGATGTGAAAACTGAGAGCTGTGATGCGCTTATCAATACGCTCAATAAGTTCCTTGCCATCACGCTCTGGTTTCAGCATCTGCCTTGCACACCTCAGTGCAAAATAGAAGAGGGCTTGGATCTCAATAGGATACCCATAAATTCCCTGCCCAAAGTGCAAGCACATTAAATTCCACTCGTTACAATCAATCTCGGGGCAATAAAAAAATCCCAAAGTAGCAGCAACCAACCAACTCTCAAAGCAACTCAAAGCATTCCAGTACATATAATGAGTTCAAGCAACTACAATGATATATTGGAAGCAATAATATCATTGCTCATCCGGAAAATTAAGCAAGAATGCGTCTGTGCTACAAGCCCGTACAATTACTGTCATGGTGAAACGAGGTTCAGAACCAAAATAAAATTGACCAGCATGCCTTCTCTGCTACTAGACAAGGACCAGGATAAAATCAGGCACAGATAGATCACAGGTTCTAAAGACACTAGAATGTTGCCAACTTAGATTGGCAAGCTATATACTTAACAATTAGAGCATTAGTGACAATGAATCAGTCTTAACTCCTGACTTCTGATCTTGTTCTAAACAATTACTTCTGCATACCGCAGAGAAGTCAAAGGATACTTTGTGATAACAAGATGACTCACCATCCTCCTATCGATCATGCTACATCCATCTGCACACAGAAGTGTAGGAAAAGTGTCAAATCCATCAGAAAGGCAAAGATTAAGTATCAGCTTCATTCCTCTCTGCACCTCAGGCGTTTCTGAAAGTGTATAGTCATGCGTGTACTTGGTATATGACCTTAGCAGTATGATCCACCAGAACCCAGAGTCAACAGGCGCAACTCTTCCTATTGCACTGCCACCAAAATCAGCAACCAAGGTTTCCTTCTGCCGATATGAATCATAAAGAACTTTAAAACTGGCAGGCATGACACCTTCTCCAAGTGTAAAGTTGTCTATCCTCTTCTCCCAACCTTGGAGCTGGAGCGTCTTTAACAGGAAGTTCTTGACCATCACCGGATCACCACCAGCATCCGTTGGTCTCATTAGACAGGCCAAGCCGCTGGGAACAAAGTCTCTTACAAAAACCTGCAAGATAAGACGGTGCAAGAATACTGGGTCAGTGCAAAATGCACCCCTGCAATAAGGTATTCAACTGCATTCGAGTAATCACATATTGGGCATGGGCTAGCTATCAAACTACAAAAACAGCGCACTGTGAATTTCTTCAACATGAAATGCTATGATTGAATAATAGCTAAGCCAAAAATAAAATCGTTTCTGTTGTTACTAACTACTCTCGTTACGGGCATCCGCAAGTGCAATCTTTACATGAATGGAAAATTCTCTTCCACGTTTGTTTTAAAATAAGTTAGAATGCCACTCACAACACGATAAGTTTCAACTAAAAATAGTAAAGACCACAATTAGTCAAACATTCTATTGAACTGCTAAAAGGAAACTCAACTTATTTATCTTGCAACTCCAATCCCCTGCATTCCCAGAAAATTTGCATATCCACGTAGGCTGGTCATGAAGTGTACACTGGACCCCATATTTTCCAGGTGAAATGAAAGGATTACAACGTAAAAGGCGCAGCTACTTTCAGCGCAAGTAAAATAAGTGAAACCATTGATCAAATAAGTAAAGAATAAGACTAAGAATTAGATCGATGATTCTCATGAATACCATATTAAGAACTTCATTAACATCATTCAACAAAAGAAATTTCTTAAAATGCTATAGAAATTAGAAAGAGTAAAGTGCAATAAGTAAAATTCGCAACATAAAATACTCCTAACAAGCCTACTAAATAAAGCTGCAGCGCATAAACCTTCTAAGAGAAATGAAGTTTCACTGCAACATTTTCAAACAAAAGAAAAGAATAATACCATAACAAAACAATGACCGCGTTGAATTTGAAGAAACAAAAACGATAACATAGAACTGAACAAATTATACCTGATTGTAATTCAAAGCCTCAGCGATAGGATCCATAGCTGCGAGGGTTCCTACGGGCTTGCCTTTGTAATATACGTAAGATTTCTGGAGTATCTCCCACGCTTCTTCCATCATCGCACCGTTCTGTGCGCTCCCCGGATGACTGCCGTTCGATCTAATCGCAGACAATATACTATTCAGATCAAGGTTCTCAAGACTTGTCCCTACGCTAGCACACGGCTTCAAGGTCATATGAGCGGCGCTGGCGCTATCAAAGATGTTCTCGTTGCTCTGCACTCTGACCACCTTCTTTGGCTTTTCCGGTTTTTCAGTCGATTCATTTTCTTCCCTCGATTTATATGACTCTCCTTTTCCAGCAGAATCTTCACATTTCTCTTTTGCTAGATTTGGATTCTCTCCCTCGCTTGATTCTAGAGTTGTTTTTCCTTTATAAGTTGATTTTACGTTGTCAGATTCTAAGGAACGTGACGAAGGTTTCTCAAGAGATTCAGAAACTTCTTCCGCTTCTTTAGAAATCTTTTTCTCCTCCGAATGTAGAGATTTGTCAGTAAACTTAAACTTCTCAGACAGGATAAAATCAGATGATTTCTCACTGGCTTCATCACCTTCTTTCTCCTGAGTCTTCGAAATCTGTTCATCAATCGGCATTATGCACTCTTCTCTCTGTTGAAGGTCGATCAAAGAATCAGCTGATTTCACCTCTTTTCCCGACGAAGCTTCTAGTTCCTTCTCACTATCTCCGGCAGAGAGAGTCGAAGAAGCCGGAGGAGCCGCCCCTGCTTCCTCCATTTCATCTAGACTGTCTCGCAGCGATCTTAAAGTCGACATTCTAAGAAAAGAAAAAAAAGGATCAGCGGAAAGTTTTTGAGAGAGAAACAAACGACATTGCCATTTAGAAAGAGATACCTTTCTGAAGTATTCTTTCGTCGCTTGGAAGAATAGAGTAAAAGTGTAAAACAGCAACAGAGAATAGGGAGAGACAAAAACAAAGCCTGAAAAAAAAAGAGAGAGAGTGAGACAGAAGGAGGGAGAGCTACATATACAAGGACGCCTAAGGAGGTGGAGCGAAGGGAATATGATAGAACCGGAAAGCATATTGGCGTTGAGTGTGTACTGTTAATTTTATTTTGGCGGTTAGAAAGAGCATTCAAGAAGCCTGGATGTTTTTAGGATAGCAATTAGGTCTTAACATCTCAGTTATTTACGAATATGTCATTCTATGTAAATTTTTTTATTATGATTTTATAATCATTTAATCTCAAAATAAAAAATTATATAATAATTTATTACTTAAGAACATAATTTTACGTAATTAAAAATTATAATTAGCTAATTGTAGATGACACGAGGGGTTTTAGCGATAATAACATTGTTTACATTTTAAGGTTCGAGGCGGCAGAAGTAATGTATTTGAGCGCCTGAGGGCTTAGGCTAAAATGAAAGTGTGACTTTTGTTGGTACGGATTATCCTAATGAACCAATACCGATATAACAGGTATCAATTTTTAAGCAGTACCAGCACTACTTATCAAAGTTGGTCGGTGGTATTCTCTGTTCGCAGTTGTTTTTTTATACCGATATGAACCACATTGGCGTTTTTTCTTTTTTTTTTTTCGAATTTATCAATTTTTTTAATATTATATATGTTAAATATATATTATACATACGTAAAAATATTTTTTAATTACATAAATGTCTTTGTTTAAATATAAATTTTAATTGTAAATGATAATATATTAAAAAAGATATAATAAAATATTATAGTTTAATTTAATAGTTTAATTTAATAAATATATTTTGTTTTTAAAAATTATGAAAAAAATAAAAATAATTAAAACTAAACAAGCATTAAGATTTAACAAAAATAATCAAGTAATTAAAAAAATCAAAATCGAACAATGTGGGTCAACACAAGTTGGTACATACTTCTATTTGTTGTTATAGGTTAGCATGGACTAATATTATTGGTACGATAAATATGATCAATACAAATCAATAAAAAATAGTATAAATGTTGATATCATTTCGATTTTATGTCAAAGCTTTTGTATGTATGGATCAATATGAATGCAACATCGACTATCATACTTTTTATAAGAGAAAATAAGATTTTTTTCTAATAAATATATTTTACTTTCGTAACTAATAATTTCATCAATGCTCTAATAATCAGATTTGGTATCAAATTGATTCAAAAATCCATCATCATTTCCTGACTAGAAATTCAAAATTCATAAGTGATCTTTCGATTTTACAACATTTTTTTTTTTTCAATACGTTATTCTATATATCCTACCAAAATAAGCTAATTGTACTCCAACCATAGTAATCAATTATCAAATTCAAGCATACTGAAATAACCAAGAAGAAAGCATGAAAAGGGCCAAGCCATTTGGTATATTCGGTTAATAAAATTAATTAATAATCAAAATTTATTATAAATCTCTTTCGATAATCGAACGAAATAATTTCATTGACCAACCGATTAACGAAAAGAAAAAAAAATCGCTTTGATCTATTAATTCAGTTTTAACCTATACCAAAATTGTTTTATTATCTAAATAAAATATCATATCAACAATTTTAATCTTACGGTTGCTGATATCGCTGTTATAATGACTTACATCATTATTGCCATTTCACTCGCAAAGCCATTATCAACGGCTGTACATAAATAATTGGCGAATATATTGTCGCACAACAGCCAGTCGGCAACTTCCTACTCTCAGCCAATCTACCAAAACGCAACAAAGGGGAATAAGCAAAGGGGCGGTAGCTAGGAAATGAAAGCGAAAGCCCCCTCTCTCACAAGTTGAGTAAAAACAATTATACGTTTTACAAAGAAAGTAAAAAGAATGTGCTCTTCATGCTCATGAAAGCTCCTCTGAACCTGTAATTCTCTCGTCGAATGATGGATTTCCTATCTCTCTTCGTTCCTTTTTTCTTTCTAAAACTCTTTATTAAATTAAAGTACCCAAATTCTTTGATCATGAGACGTTTTCTCCAAGCAACCCTCTACCACCGACATAATCGCCATCATTTTTATCACCATTAATCTTTCTTTAACCTTTTTAAACTCTGCATTTTTTTTTTTAAAATAAACAAACAATTTTCCAGTTGCGGGGAAAATGTCTTAGCCAATGCCCGCTCAAGTTTCCGTTAAAACTCCACCCAACGCGACGCCGTTGCGAGTTCTCGTAGCCGGAACTGAAAATGGCGGCGGCTCCAAACGAACCCCATCTCCATCACCTTCGGTTTCAAGATCGAAGCCGACAAGAAGAAGCCCAGATAAAAATCACGTTGACGAATCCTCCCTCGACAATGCGGATGTGGGTCCGTTTCTACTCAAGCTCGCTCGAGACACTACTGCTTATGTTGATTACCCGAATAAGGCCTCGGATTATGCCATCCGGGCCTCGGAATCGTTTGAGAGGTGTTCGGGTCTGGGTTTGGAGCTGGCTATGAGCTTGGACGTTCTGGCGGCGATTTATAGTAGCCTGGGGAGGTTTGGGGAATCGCTTCCGGTTTTGGAGCGGTCCATCGAGTTGTCGATTCTGGGAAACGGGTCGGAACATGCGCTGGCGAAATTTTCTGGGTGTATGCTGTCAGGGGACACGTATTCCATAATGGGTCAATTGGACCAGTCCATTAAGTGCTGTGTGTCCGGCTTGAGGACCCAGATTGAAGCTCTTGGGGATTCGGATCCTCGTGTTGCTGAGACTTGCAGGTAAGGTAACTAACCTTCCGTTCTTTATTGATTTTACTGTTTAATTTTTTGTTCTTAATAAATTGCTTTTTTTAACTTGATTATTTTTTGAAACTCTGATATAAAATGTTGTGAACTTGTGATTAGTCTATTGTTGTCACTTGTTTTGCTGAAAATCTATTTATTAGTTACTTGAGCCTTAAGATAGCAATTATAGATATAGCACCGTTCTTACTCTTCGTTGTAGAGAAAGGAATAAAACTTCAGGAATTTCTGAGAATAACTACAAGCCTATTACTGGTGATCTGAAAGGACATTACTGCAATGGAGAAATAAAAATTGGTGTTAATGACGATAATAATCGAGTAAAGTTTTAAAGACATATTTGCAGTCAGGACTTGGTTTCTTGTGAACCAGATTATAGTTTCCAATTGACAGTTAGAGCCTTACCACAAAGTATTGCTAAAGGATATTCCAAAAATAACTGGTTCCTTGTCTGCCTTTGTTGTTAACAAACTCGGTGCAGAGGGTTTTCTTGCAGTGTTGTCTCTTGCACACTGCTAATTGGTTAAAGCTAATCCGCTGGGTGAGAAAAAATACCCTATTTACAGAGGAATTAAACAATCACTGTAAAAGAAAGGAATAAGAAACAATTGGACATTGCAATGTGTGTATCTTGTTCTATGCCTATAGGTTCAGACGCTTTGTCTCTTATTATTAAATACGGTGTTCAAATTACTCTGCATAACTGCATTCTCAACTGACTGAAAATGTCAGGTATTTTGCTGAGGCCCATGTTCAAGTGATTCAATTTGACGAGGCAGAAAATCTCTGCAAGAAGACCCCTGAAATCCACAAGGAGCAGAGTGCACCAGCATCCATTGAAGAAGCAGCTGACTGCCGGCTTATGGCTATTGTGCATGAAGCAAAGGGATACCATGAATCTGCCCTTAAGCACATTGTCCTTGCAAGCATGTCAATGATTGCTAATGGTCACGAAAATGAGGTGGCTGCTACTGATGTTAGCATTGGCAGCAATTATTTGTCCCTTTGCAGATTTGACGAGACAATCTTTGCTTACCAGAAGGCACTTACAGTATTTAAATCCATAGAAGGTGAAATTCACATTTCTTTGGCATCGTTCTTTATTTGTCTTGCTGATCTCTACTACATGACCGTCAAGTTAAGGGAATCCAAATCCTATTCTGAGAATGCCTTGAGGATATATGCAAAACCTGTTTCTAGAACTATATCAGAGGAGATTGCCAGTGGATTGACTGAAGTATTAGCCATAGATGAAGCTTTGAATGATGCTGAAGAAGCCCTGAAGCTCCTTGAGAAGGCGATGAAGTCACTGGAGCACACCCCTGGCAATAGAAGCACCACTGAAGCACAGATGGCTGTGATGTTCTACATGGTTGGGAGGTGTGGGGAAGCTCGAAGCTCTTTTGAGAGTGCTGTGGCAAAGCTCCAAGCTAATGGGGAGAGTAAATCACCTTTCTTTGGAATTGTATTAAACCAGATGGGACTAGCAAATGTGCAACTGCACAGAATAGAAGAGGCCGTCGAATTATTTGAAGAGGCAAGAAAGATATTGAAACAGGAAAGTGGCTCATGTCACTTGGAGACTCTTGGAGTTTATAGCAACCTTGCTGCCATCTATGATACCATGGGAAGGTCAGCATTCTTCTGCATTCATTCATATTCTTGTTTAAGTTATTAACCATGTGATCCCTGTATTTTGTTTTAACTGCTCTGGTTATTGGCTTTAACCATGCGTTGCATTGAAGGTCTTCCTGCATAGGCAGCTTGTCTAAGAAAGCATTTATAGTTAACGAAAATAACCATCTCATATTAGATAACAGCATGTCTAGATTTACCAGCAAGGCAGCAAGGGTAACTTTCTGTCTTGTCAAAATCACTTTTAGATGCTCATCAGTTAACTTTGTTGAACGTATGATGATGAGTTTGAACCCCAGTTTATCATATTACTGGTTTATGGTTCGTAAGGATGATGTTACTGGCCTTATTAAAACTTTCAAAACTATTTACAATTTGCTTATTTGCATGACCTGCAAAAAGGGTCCTTGAACTACATATTAAACCTTTTATAGATAGTCGAACACTTGAATTGCATCCACCCCAACTCTGTTTTGGTTTTCGCAAAGCCGAAGTTCTCTATCGGCCTCCTATATTGAACAAGAACTTTTGTTATAAGCAGGGTAGAAGATGCAATTGAGATATTGGCGTGCATCCTTAAGATGAGAGAAGAAAAGCTTGGAACAGCAAATCCTGATGTTTATGATGAAAAGAAAAGTCTAGCTGAGCTCCTGAAAGAAGCCAGAAAGACAGGGAACAGCAAAGGAAAATCACTTCAAAATCTTCTTGACACCAACTCCTATAGAACCAAGGAGAGTTCAAAATGGGGGTCCACTTTTCATTTTAGATCTTGACTGAAGCACGACACTTACTATCTTTTATCTACACTTCTTTTATAGTTAACATAGAAAATCAGCTAAATATCAAGGGTCTCAGCGATAATGGGAAGTTTTTCTTTTCTGCTTAACTTGATTTGATTGTTGATTTGAACTTGATAGGTATTGGATGAGTAGTAAGTTTTCCTCCATTGAAAATGCTTAGATGCTTTTGAAAATTTCCATTGAATCGTTCATCTCAGTTGTTGCCATTGGATGAGTTTCTATTCATAAACAATTACCAGTTGTCTATTTGTTATGACAATGAAACAATAACTCTGAAAATCTAAGCTAGTTGTTTGTGGTTAAACTAGCATTATCTAATCCTAACCTTGTAAAAAATTTGTTTCCGTGCACGTAAGTCTTAAATCACCAGTAGGTTTGGGGAGAATCAAATATATGCTGTCTTATCCCGCCGAAAGCTCTAGCTGCAAACTAGGAAAACTCCGAGACCAAACAATTGTGGGGAAGGGTCGTAACTCTCCATTGGATCTGCACTGGATTTGACTCACAAGTTGTGGGCTCAAAAAAAAAAAAAATCAAAGAATAATGATGATACTTGCGCGAGCAGCCAATGAAAATGGTACTAGCGCTTTCCATGTGAGGCCGCTAACGTTAACAGCCAATGGCCAATTTAAAGAAATATATTTTAGTACTCGCAGGCCTCTAACCTCAGGAACAGGGTAGCTCGGAAGGAAAACAGTGTTTAGACCGATTTCGACTCTTCTAGTTTTCGCATATTTGCCACCTAAGACGCAAAACTGCTTGCCGACTGGTCAAAATAACAGGCCAGGTGACACCAAGGTGTTGGTGATCCGCACTTGGACCGATGCATAAAATGCCAAAGCTGATGTCAGATCGGAACTTTGGTGCTTGCATTGCATACTAATTGTACCTCAAGACACGGATATATAGTCAGAACGGGATAAGAACAGAACACGTGGGCTTTGAATCGAATGAACATGAAGCTATATTAAAATCAAAATCTGGGTACCATTGCCTGCATTAACAGTGATAACGCCTGATAAAATATGAAAGAATAGCACGTTTGGGTTGCTCGAGTACTATTTTTAGTCCAGATATCTAAGTATATTTTTATTGGAGCTCAACAGTACACAAGTAACTAGATTCAATGTATACTTTTTTTTTTTAATCGTGAAACTGCAAGTGTTATCTTAAAACGCCGTGTAATTATATTTCAAATCCTGTAATGGAAAAGAAAATACAATTAGGAAGGAATATACAAAGCTCGTAAAGTCAGAAGTCGTAATGAGGTAATTGTCAGACAGTGATTAAACAGTGAGAAACTATAGCTTGCTTCGTGAAAAACCCAACTTAAGACAATTTTGTTAGGTCCACTGTCCTAACAATGAGTTCCACATTTTTCAACAAACGCCACTATCGTAATCCTGTCTTCAAGTGGCCGCCTCACCACCTTCCCAGCACTAACATTTGAAAATCTTAGGCCCTATAACAATCAAGCTGTGCCTGTCTATCTCCCTTCTTGACTTCCTACAGCTTCTCTTCTTCCGTCATTATATAGACGATTTGGTTCACAGCATGTAATCTAAAAAAAATGGGTTTAGACGCTTTGGCAAGAGCCAGGGCTCATCAACCTTGTGCTGCTTGTAGGATGCTACGCAGGAGATGCGACAGTAATTGCATTCTTGCCCCATATTTCCCGTGTGATGAGATCGATAAGTTTGCCAGGGTGCATAAGGTTTTTGGTGCTAGCAATGTAATCAAAATGATTCAGGTTGGTATTAACAAGTGCATCTACAAATAAAACTAGAATAATTATGATCTCTTGTCATATTTATTTAGAAAAATATAAGGTATTGGTTATGACTTCTTTCTTTTTTTGGATACCAGACAGTGGAGGAAACAAACAGGGAGGATGCTGTCAAAGCGTTAGTCTACGAAGCAACAGCAAGGATCAGAGACCCTGTTTATGGCAGCACTGGAGCTATTTTCCAACTGCAAAAGATGGTGCAAGAACTTAAGATGCAGCTAGAATCAACGAAAGCTCGAGTTTTGGAGTTGCAGCAGCAAAAAGATCAGTTTTTGAGCATACTTCTGGATGTTAATCATCTTGATCTTGTCTCTTCCCTTAATGGCGGCAGTTTCTCTTTAGATTATGATGATTCCATAGCCTATGATCCGGCTAAGTTCCCTGCAGAATGTGACTGGATCTCTTAAATGATAACAAGAACCCATTAAAAAAAATGTTGGTAGATCTAACTTAGGACATGGAAAAAACTGCGGCAAAGTATAAATTTATATACTGTAAGAATTTAAAGGAAAAATACATATATATATATATATATAAAGAAATTTATTAAGTTGAGATTTAAGAATAACTTACCATCAACTTGTATCATTGATTTCATCAAGATTTGTTGCTTATTTTGCTGCTAGTCTTTCTTCTTCTGCAGTTTCTACCCCATGCAAGATGACATGTTTTCAAGGCAAAATTCATTATAATCATTGATCATAAGAGAAAAAAATAAAATAAAAAAGCTTTGTAAGAAATTAGCCACAGTTCCCTGCAGATAATTCCAATGAACCCCACAGTTAAACTTCACGTATTGCTGCCGTTGGGAACCGTTTCTTGATGTTGATATACGTTGAAAAGTTTAGAAGAGATCCTGGAACTGGAAGTTAGTATCTAAAAGGCCGATGGCAGATGGCTTCTGCTCTGCTCACTTCCTAAAATTGGAAAAAAAACGAAGCACAGGAAACAAAATGCTAGCAAAGTATGGGCCTTGTCCAATTTTAAGATCCATACCAATTCAGTATGTGGCTGGTTGGGCTCATTTGAATTATAAATCAATCATATTATAAATTAAATTCTAATTATCCACCGTACATCACAATTATTTCTACATTTTATAATATCACATTGTATAGCCAATTATTTTATAAATCACAATTACATAGGTAAGTTTTTGTTTTTTCTTCTTCCATAATCGCGTAAATTTCATCCCAATATAATCACATCAGAGAAATTTAAAGATCCAAGGCAGTACCAAAGTTTTACTCTTAGGCTCCT
>JBBYHM010000006.1:2285548-2300851 GCA_038381775.1 Adansonia rubrostipa | reverse complement strand
AAATTATTTTATATTTATAAAATTAATAGGTAATTAAATATTTTTATTAAAATAAGGATGTAATTTATTATATTAAATTGTTAAATTATCTTCAATAAATGAAAATAACAAAATAACAAAATGGTAATATATTTATGTACGCAGTTATTTATCATTTAAAATAATTAATTTAACACACTCATAAAAATAGATAAAATTTTTAATTTATTTTTAGAAAATAATATATTAAAATTTAAAAAAATTATTAATTTTTTAAATGAAAGGTGAGAAATCTTTTTTGAAACAAAAAAATGAGTAGTTTTAATAAATTAAATTAATTTTTATTAGTTATCGATAATTTTTTAATAATGAATAATTTTAAATAAACAATTATAATATCAAAATAAATTAAAATATCAAAATATTTTTATTTTTTAATTTATTTTAATTTTATAATAAAATAAATGATTAAATTAATATATTCATTTTATGATAGCACGTAGATATACAAATCTTTAAAAATAAAATAAAATTCTAAATAAGAAAAAGGCATGGAACTTGTACCGGATAAATTGCTCTTTCTTCTCTTTCCTATTCCCTCTTCTTCAGCGTTGCAACGACATGGCAGGGCCAACTTCCACTTCTCAGAACGCAACCTCCAATTGGGAGGTGGATCCCACCGACCACCTCCCGCTTTCCCTCTTTAGATCTGAATTCATCCCGCCCGCCCCAAACCGATCCGAATCCTCCATCGACTGGTTACCGGACCTTGCCGGTTACTCATGGGTAGCCTACGGATCCTCCTCTCTCCTCGTGATCTCTCACTTCCCTTCTCCTCTTTCCTCCGAAGAAACTCTTATGGGCCCTATTTTCCGCCAAGTCTTCGAGATCTCTTCCGACGCCTCTTCCCCTGTCACCGCTGTTTCTTGGTCTCCTGTCACGCCTTCTTCTGGCGAGCTCGCTGCGGCCTCGGAGAATTGCATTTTCTTGTTCTCTCACGACCTTGCGATGTCAAATTCAAAAGGTATGCTTGTTTTTTGAAGTTCAATTTTGAAAGTTACTTGAAGTTACTAGAAATATTGAAGTTTGGAAATTTTAGTTCTGCTTGTTGAGTTAATGGGTTTTCGTGCAGTTGTAAATTTTGAGCTATAAAATTAGGTTTTTGTATTTATTTTAAATTTTGGATGGCTTTGGCATCTCAAAATGGAATTTCCTGTTTTACTGATTCAGGTTCTTTTTGTTGGAGTCAGAATGCAGTACTTTTACAGTGTACAAAAGTCGAAGCCGTTGGATGGACAGCCTCTGGGGATGGGATAATAGCCGGTGGATTGGAGGTTGTTTTGTGGAAAAGAAAGAGTAAATCCTGGGAAATAGCTTGGAAATTCAAATCAGATCAGCCTCAAACGATGGTTTCTGCCTCCTGGTCCATAGAAGACCCTTCAGCTGCTGCATCATATTCTAAGGATTTGCAAATTGAGGGAGGAGAAGCCAATGAGCCAAGCAAATCTGTTTTGGTATTTTATAGTGATGGAAGCTCTGGATATGCAAAAGCCACGTTAGGCCATCCTCAACCTGTTTCGATGATTCAATGGAGACCATCAGCAGGGAAACAATTGTTGAGAGATGCAAAACATCTTTGGAGACATATATTGTTAACATGCTGTTTAGATGGAACTGTAAGGTTATGGAGTGAGATAGATAATGTTAGAGTTAAGAAAGCTGGCAATGGTATTTATGATCAGAAAACTACGAAGAGGTCATTTTGTGTTGCTTCTGTAATTGAGATAGATTGTGCATTGCGTGGAACATTAGGAGTGGATATATTTTTGACATGGGCAATGGAAATTGGTGGTATAGTTAAAACCAGTGAAGAAACTAACCGTTACTTCTTTGCAGAAGGACATAAGCATGGAGCTGGAAGGTGTGAGTGGTTAATAGGGTTTGGTCCTGGAAAATTGGTTACTTTCTGGGCAATCCATTGTCTTGATGACATATCTCCAATGAGGTTCCCTCGAGTTACATTGTGGAAGCGATTGGAGCATCAGGGACATCAAGTTGAACATCTTAATAGAAATGGACTTTCAACATTAACACAACAATTACCTCTTAAAAAGGTTGTTATCATGAGAAATTGTTTGTCTGGACCACCAAGTTTATGCTCTTCAATTCATTTATTTCCTTGGAAATATTTGGCATGGTCTATGTTATATACCCAAATGGCAAATGATACAGAGAATGCATCTCCTAGTGAATCTAGGACAGAGAATTTGTTATCATGCTCGGCAGGTGGAATTTTAGACATAGATGGTCATACCGGTAAAATTTTGCAAGTTGCTATACACCCTTACGTTTGTGAAGTTGAACTGGCTGTTTCTTTGGATTCTAACGGGCTACTTCTGTTTTGGTCGCTTTCTAACAATTCCAATGGCATTCTTGACCTTCCAACATTGATTCCCACATGGAGAATTTGTGGAAAGCATGTAATTCAAGATAAATGTTCTAAATATACAAGCTTGAGTTGGGCACCTTTAGTATTGGCTGAAGATCGGGTTCTTCTTATGGGACATGTTAGAGGAATTGAATGCTTTGCAGTAAAGATTTTTCATGGTGAAGAAGATAGTGTAGGATGTCACTATATTTGCACTATACCTTTTAAAGGTCAAGATCCTTGTGAGGATGGTCCAACCAACATATATTCAGTACCATTGTCTTTGTCTTGTAATAAAACTTCAATGTGCGATGGATTTTTACTTTTGGGCATATGGATGAAAGAGTTTCGGGCTATCTCCTGGGAAATAACCATTCATGCTTATGACCTGACAGGGAGCTACTCTGAATGTAATTTCAATGATGAAAATATTGTTGAATGCAGCGCGAGGAAATTTGAAAATACTATTTCGGGTACAAGATATTGTCTTCATGTTGTTCCTTCCTCAGCGCAGTTGCCTGAACCCCATCTTCATGATCAGGTCACAAGTTTTGCTGTGAACTCTTCTGGTGGTTTGACAGCTGTGCAGCAAAAGGTACCTTTTGATAATGATCCATATTGTAGTAAAAGTCCTGCATATGTTATGGCTACGGGCTGCTCTAATGGTACTATAAAATTGTGGAGATGTAGCCCCTCTCATGCATTATGGGAGCTTGTGGGTATGTTTAGTGCACATCAAGGTCCTGTCAGTGCTATACGGTTGACCACTTGTGGTAGGAAGATTGCAACCATTGGCTCAGATAGTCCATCAAATGCTGTCTGCAATCTTCGTATATGGGACTCTATACGCCTACCAGACGTGGGGACTTTTATGTTAGAAGACACACTGTTCCTTGATGAAAACGTTGTTGTTTTAAATTGGTTAGCCCTAGGAAATGGTCAGCTATTACTTGCAGTTTGCATGCGCAATGAGTTGCGGGTATATGCTCAGAAGCGTTGTGGTGGTCATGCTTTGTTAGAGTCTAAAAAATCTCTGGGTGTGCAAATTTGGTTCTGCATTGGGATCAGTCATAGTTTTTCTGCTATTCATGATTTCTTGTGGGGGCCCAAGACCACAGGTGTTTTTGTTCATGGTAGTTACTTGAGTCTTCTAAGTCCATGGCTGCTTCTTTTAGATAAAAAACATCAGATGGAATGCTATCCAAATTTTAACCCAGACAGCCTTCTTGATTCTGATACTAGTATGGATGAAGGCCTCCTTTCTGAAATATTTAGTGATCATGATGTTGTTAATCACAAAGAAACATTAATTGAAAATGGTAACGGAGGATGCAAGTCTGGCCTTCTTAAGAAGATAAATACAAAAAATGGTCAGCTATCCAGTTCATTTTTAGTTGGAAGGGGTCAAATGAAATGTAAGTCAAAGATCGTACTTGGTTACTGGAGTATGCTAGACATAGTGGAGACCTTAGCAAGAGTTTTGCCTGTTTATCACCCAGAGGCACTCTTTGCCAATATATATTCTGGTAATAATACATTTTCTTTTCTGAATTCTCATGTTTGACGCTTAGATGAAGAAGAATACGGTTTGTGTATTATTTTTCCATAATTATTGCTACTATATCATTATTGGCATGGTGTAGTGCTTTTCCATTTACCTTTGTTTCTTAATGTGCATCCAGGGTTACTTTCACTTGACTAAGAAGGTAAGAGTGAATTTGGCTAATGTTTTCCACTGCAATGATATTTAATTGATGTGGAATGCCTTCTGCCACATTAATTACTCATGCTTACTGACTATGCCGCTTTTCTCTCCTCCGATCAGATTTCTAGAATTCCTTCCGATAGATATCTAATATTTCTATGCCGTGAAAGAATTAAGCAGCCCATATTGATCATACTTATTTTTTCTTTCATTTTTATTATCCTCACTATGACTTAGCTGATCTTGCTCTCATTTTGCAAGCGTTAGATGCTAATTCTAAGAGCCATTTGAGTTTTGTTCATCTAAGTTGATATTTTAAACAGAAATTTTGCTGGTTCGAGTCTCTTTTAAAATTTTATTACTCTGTGATATATGAGAATAACAACAGCTAATAATTGTTTCTATATTTTAAACTCTATTTCAAGATTGTTTTTCAGGCTGAAATGAGCTTTGACTTCTCTGCTTCTCTTCCATTTTGTTGCATTCTGAGCATACCCTCTATCTATTGCGTGACATATATGGATAGCTGACATTGGGACTTATGACAGCATTTACTTTATGGATAGACTTTACAGCCTAGTCAGAGTTTGCTTAATAAGTGACTAGCTTACATTCTTGGTGGCGAATGACAGCCTGTGCATTAGTTCTAGCTAAAACCCATTTACAATGACAAATACATCTGGAATATGTGGAAACTGGACCATTATTTGTTATATACTTGAAGTTATTTATAATTTGGCAAGTCTGTTCTTTTGAGTAGGCTTTTATAAATTGTGTTCTTTAGGCTGATAATTTCAGGTTACTTAAAGTATGCCATCTTCAATGTGTTTAGGCAATTGGAAACGTGCATACATCTCTGTCAGGCATCTGGTTGAATATTTTAATTCTACTTATATTTCTGAGAAGATAGGTCACCATCAAAAGATTGGCGACATTGTTCCGCAGATGCCTTTGTCTGATTACATTGAAGGGAATCTGTCCAAAAGTTCAACTGAGAATGCATTCCAATGGAGTGAGAATGCTACTTTGATGGCATCATCTTCACAAGTTCAAAGAGGCTTGATGCAGTTTACTTATAATTTGGAACCCAATGCTTCCAGCAATACGTTCAGCTTGTCTTCAACAAAATCTGGACTTAGGGACTTCCTTGGACCTATTAATAAGTTGCATGAGTTGGCAGCTATAACTGCCACAGAGAAGATGCAAATTCTTGCGATCATAGATCTTCTAAATGAAATTAGTAATCCGCAGTCTGCTTCTGTTTATGAAAATCTTGATGAACCAGGTCAAAGGTACTGCTTGACCTTTGCTATCTTTATAAATGAATCTTGGTAATCTTATCTAATAATTTGACATTCTGTTTCACCTCAGTTAATAAGATTCTGTGGTGGAAGTATGGAACCAGATATAGGCTCAAGATTTTGCTTATTGCCCTCAAAAGAAATAAATGTTTGTTTCATTATGTGTAGCTAGGAAGTCTAAGAGAAAAGGTGTCTTCAATGTACATTATCCTAGGATCATTGGAAGCACTAGGCATCAAAAACGTAATGGCCCTATAGAGGTTGGTTTAGGGTCCATTTAAAAAATGGCAACTTTTGTTATCTCCGAAGGGTCAAAGGGAAAGCAAGTTTGTTAAATATCACCCCACGTATGGACCAAGCATAAGAGATATGCATGCTAGTCAAAACTTGGGAAGTTAAAGAACCTTGGTAATTGAGTCTTCGAGAGATGCTAAGCAAACTTGTAATGAAGAATGTTTCATAGAAAGCTTTCCCAGTTTCAGATATCTCAGCCATCGTATTTATCACCAATTATCTGTCTTCTTTTTTTTTTTTTCCCCTGTTTTGGAGAAAACTACCTTTTAGCCATTAGTAGTTCAAATTTATGGGTTTGCACATGAACCAATTTGTTGCGAGTGGGAATTAGTTAAAATGAAATGCTATAAAAGAGAATTGAAAAGTAGAGGTGTTGAACCTATTATAATAGCAATTGTACAAATGCATGGTACAAACTATTTCATTTTAGATCTTGTGCCTCCATCTGATGATATTGACTAACACTACCATACTGAAGTTCGTTTGTTGCCTATTGAAATTTGTGGTTGTTTGCTAGCTGTCGATTTCCTATTTATCGTGCTTTGAACATCTTTTTTCCTGAAAGTTGTCTCTCAGACTGGTTCTTTTCTTTTTATTTCTGCAGGTTTTGGGTCACATTAAGGTTTCAGCAGCTGCTTTTTTCACAAAGGTTTGGTAGATCAGCATCTTTGGAAGAGCTTGTGGTTGACTCCGGACTTATAGCGTGGGCATTCCACTCTGATTGCCAGGATACTTTGTTTGCTTCTTTTCTACCAACTGAACCATCTTGGCCAGAAATGCGGACTTTGGGTGTTGGATTTTGGTTTACTAATGCAACACAACAGCGCACAAGGGTAATTGTCTGAGGTTCTGATTTTTAAGAAAAATCTCATCTCAATTGCAAATGAGGATTTGTCTTTTATTCTGCTGAGTAGTACTTGTTCCATAATATCTAAATACAATATGGCACCAATTACTAATTATGCTTTATTATGGCACCATACAAATTCCACTTAATAGTGAAAAAAAAAAAAGAAAAAAAAGAAGCCGGGGGGGGGGGGGGGAGAGGGGGATGGGGCAGGAAGGAAAAAGAACACTTCAAGTGACAATCCTGTCATGGAGGGATCCTAGGCTGTCTACCTTGAAGGTACTGCAACACTTAATTGCTAGTGGAATCAGATCTGTGATACTCAATTGCTAGCTTGTATGCCGATTTTAATACTGCAACACAGCGTGTTTGCAACCCTTGATTTGTGTATAAGTGACAAGTTGAGTAAATTGTTAGTCTTGCCAAAAGATTCCCTTGGTGGAAGGCTAAATGAAATGCCTGGCAAAAGGCAAGTTAGTTTCAGTTAGATTTTTTCTTATTTATAGTTAAAATATTGGTTTTTTTTTTATTAAATAATAGCTTGGTTCAGAAATTTAAGGTTAATTTTGCTTTTTATTGCCATGACATCCTATGGGTCAATTCATTATGTCGTTAAGAATACAACAGAAATAAATTTAAAGAATGCTATTGACAAGGCTTAGTTAGTCACTATCCCTTCTCAGTTTTGATAAATGTTGGGGTTCTGTTATCCATAACCAGAAAGTGAAGAAAATTCAAGTTATATTTCAGTGATGTTTTGTAGCCCATGGATTCTGCACAACCAGCAAACTTGGTCGGATTCATCTTAATTACAGTGTCCATCCCTAAATTTAGTCCAAATTTTTTTTGGGCTGCTTTCGACGAGCCAAAAGTTGTGGTTAATTCATTTTTTAATCTGGTTATAAACTTTTTTGGTCTGTTTATGTTGCAACTTGCAATTGAATTTCCTTGTTTGCATTTGGTTGCATTCCGTCGAAGATTTTTGATCAGAAGATTACACATAATATCTTGCACTCTCTCTCTCTCCACTCCAAAAAAAAAAAAAAGAAAAGAATGTACTTTAGTTGATTCTGATGTTGTTCATCTACTGTAGATGGAGAAGCTGGCTAGAATGCAATATCTTAAGAAGAAAGATCCCAAGGATTGTACACTGCTGTATGTAGCATTAAATAGGCTTCAGGTTTTGGCTGGTCTATTTAAAATTAGCAAGGATGAGAAGGATAAACCATTGTTTGGATTTTTTTCGCGCAATTTTCAGGTATTTTGGAAAAGCAGGCTGTTGATTTCTTGATTTAGTTTGTTAGAATATATATATATATATATATATATATTTAAGAACAGTTCGGTAAAATATATCTATTGCATCAATTTTGTACTGTATCCAATTTTGTTATTGATACAGGAGGAGAAAAATAAGGCGGCAGCTTTGAAAAATGCTTATGTCTTGATGGGGAGACATCAATTGGAGCTGGCTATTGCCTTTTTTCTGCTTGGAGGTGATACTTCTTCTGCGGTAACCGTTTGTGCAAAGAACCTTGGGGATGAGCAGCTAGCACTAATAATATGTAGACTTGTTGAGGGTCGAGGTGGGCCATTGGAGCGCCACTTGATTACAAAGCTGATACTTCCGTCTGCAATTGAGAAAAGTGACTATTGGCTTGCAAGCCTTCTAGAGGTGCTTATAAATGAACTTTTGAATTTGCAAATTATTCTTGCAAAGATGTCTAGGATACTTGTCCATGGTTTACATGTCAACTTTCATATGCCTTGACTTTGAAGACTCTTGATTTGCAGTGGGAATTGGGGAATCATTCTCAATCTTTCCTGACCATGCTTCGTTTACAAGTGGGTTCTGCTATTGGTTCATCCCCTCTTTCATCCTGTCATGTTGCTTTCACGGACCCCAGTATAGGTCTGTATTGTCTCACGCTAGCTAACAAAAATAGCCTGAGAACTGCTGCAGGGGACCAGAATGCTGGAGTTCTTGCTAGATGGGCATCTTTGATGACTGCTACTTCCTTAAACAGATGTGGGCTTCCTGTAAGTTTGGTTTGCTGCATGTTTGCTTAATTGGGATTAGATAATAATATTGAATAAAAAGTATGGTACTTAATTGTTTCTTATATTTTTTTGCCTGTTTGTGAGCATGTTGCTAATCATGGATGAGAAAACCTAATTGATTTTTTTTTTCTGATTTCTCGTTTTAAGCTTGAAGGCTTGGAGTACCTTTCATCTTCTCTGAGTATTCTTGGGGGTACAGATCGAGAGAATGTACCAGATTTTGCGTGTTCGAAAACTTCACTGGGAATTTTGAAACCTTTTCTTGGTGATTCCTCCCCCTGGCTATTGGGTGATGTTGCTTCTCATCTTGAGTCCTACGCTAAATTAGATTTGGCTCTCCAATATATCTCAAAGTTGATGAGGGAGCATCCTAGTTGGCCTAGAACCTCCATCAGAGTAGTGAACACATGTTCTGAGGATTATGAGAATCAATATGATAAACTAATTGAAAGTTTTCAGCATAAGTTGCGCACAGGGCTTGCACAGTTTGAACAAAAGTTCTCATTGGTTTCATCTGGCCTAATTTATACGGTATGTTGTTTCTTCACTCTGTTATGTGTGTTTTTCTTATTTGGTTAATGTTTATGCATGATTTTTTTTTTTTCCTTTTTTCAGATTTTTGTCTCATTGTGCAATAATGGGTTCTGGTTCCTTGGATTTGATATATTACATGGGTTTTATCACGAACACTCCCAGTATGAGAATCATATAATTGACAATACCGTTTGGTATCATCTTTTCCACAAGCCACTTTTGAAGTTGACTGAGGATATCTCCTTTTTGCTTACGCATTTCATTGCTACCTGCAACATAAATTGGTCTCCTTCAAAATTATGTTATATAGAAAATGGTGTAACCCATGGAGGCAGATCCAACTGGGTAGATGTCTGGGGGTATTACTTTCAAGGGGTCAATCTATCATTATGGAGTTTAAGAGCTGCTATTAGGATTTTCTCTGGCATCTTCAAAGGGGTCACGACCACAAAACTTCTTACTCTTCTTGATTTGTATGAATATTATGCACATTTTGCATCTGCTTGGCTTCAGAAAAATTCAGAAGGTTTAGTTCTGATGATGCAACCGCTCTTAATTACATGTACTAATGGGCATACTCCTTATGACGTTGATATGTTGGTTCTGAAGGAAATGTCTCACAAGGTTCTGGATATTGAGACTCACAATAAATTGGCTGATGTTTTAATAGGTGGCCTAGAGATTGATAGATGTGCTGAGGACAAAAAAGTTGGAGAGCTGTTGCATTCGATTCCAGAGGATGAGAGATGGCATATTATAGGTGTTTTTTTGTGGCAGCACATGTCCAGATTCATGAAACATAAACTGACTTCATTAGCCATTTTTTATGATGGATGTCCTTCGGGTTTTTCCTGTGGTAAACTTTCTTCTTGTGCTTCTGGTTCATTGGATTTAGAATCACGTAGCCAGAGCATAGAAGAAAAGATTAGGTCATCATCATGGATATTAGCTAATTTACTGAAAGTTGCACTTGAACATATTTCTTCTTACCATGTGAAACAGCTCGGGCTGTTCTTGCAGCAGAAAATAGATAATGGATTTGAACCTCTTACTCTTGTGTGGTTGGAGGAATGCAGGTTGTCTGCTAGGGCTCTACATCAGCATCTGGGTCAGTCTAAAGGTATAACAAATAACGCAAATCAACTTTCTGCTTCTGATGTCTTATGGAATATGTGTGCCGATCCTACTATGATATTAGAAAGTTTTGCAGAAGAGAAAGTAAATTGGTCAAGTTATTTTAATTTTAAGTCTTCCGAAGGATGGGATGAAGTATACAAAGACATTAGGGGGGAGCATAAAAGTGATGAGTCCCATAATCATGAAGGCAGAATAAGCAATAGCTCTTCTGGTGGTGAAGCTGGATCACCTTCTAGGAGTGTGTTTCAGAATGGACATACTTCTCTAAGTTCCTGGCAGAAAGATACAAATGCGGAAAAGGTCACACCTTTCCAAAACCCAAAAGAAATATACAAGAGAAACGGAGAGCTTCTAGAGGTAGTACTTAATTTCTTTTTCCTTGTTGCAGAATGCAGATAGAATAGAATGGTTTTGGAGATCATCTCTAAATTTGTAATTCTCTTGTTACGACTAAATATTGTGTTATCCGCAGGCATTGTGTGTCAACTCTATTAATCAAAGGCAAGCTGCACTAGCTAGCAACCGAAAGGTTAGTCCACGTGTTCCAGCTCCCGTTTTCCATAATCATTACCTGTGGATTTTTTTTCTCTTGAAAACCATTTTCTTATCAGAATATTTATTAAGCATTTCAACTACAAGGTACACTTTTAAGTTGTTAGCCATGTAGTGATGTGTGTGATATACATAAGATACAGTACATGAATTGAAATGGTTGAATTTCTGACATAAATTGATTCAAGAAAGGAATTGGAATAGCTTGGAACTAGCCAGTTTCATCGTGCTCCCTGTTGGCTAAACCTGGTATGGATAACCTCAACTGTTAAGATTTTATCTTTCTTCATCATGGAGTTGCCTGTAGACTGACTATACCTTAAAGGTGACCATTCTGTCATATTATTGTAATGCTGGTCAATGTTAGAAGACAGTTTTTCTCCTCTTCTCCTCTAATTCGTTAAGTTTATAATACATTGCTTGCTCGTGTTCATGTGAAGAGTGCATAACCATTATATTCTATCCGGTTCAGGGCATAATTTTCTTTAACTGGGAAGATGGTATACCTTACAAAGACCAATCAGAGTATATCTGGTCAGGTGCTGATTGGCCACACAATGGTTGGGCTGGTTGTGAATCAACCCCAGTTCCAACCTGTGTATCTCCTGGTGTTGGTCTTGGTAACAAGAAAGGGGCTCGCCTGGGGTTGGGCGGGGCAATCATTGGTGTGGGTACTTTTTCTAGACCGGGGAGACACCTGACAGGTGGTGGAGCATTTGGAAATCCAGGTTATGCTGGTATTGGAGCCTCTGGCTTAGGCTGGGAGATGCAAGAGGATTTTGAGGAGTTTGTTGATCCGCCAGCCACTGTGGAAAACATCAGTACAAGGTCTTTCTCTAGTCACCCCTCAAGGCCTTTCTTCTTGGTTGGTTCTATCAATACACACATTTACCTATGGGAGGTATGAAACTTTGACAGCAAAAATTATAATCGTTGTAAGAGTATCATGCATACAGTATTCATAATCTTTTCATTGGACATGTATTAGTTTTGTCTTGAGTTTCTTCTTTTGGAAAATTATCAGTCTTGTCTCATTGTGGTGACAATGATTTCTTTTTTTTAAAATAGAAAATTTTTGAGGGTAAGGATCCTTATGTAAATCCTTTTGATTTCTCAAGAGACCGTCTCTGAATGCTCTAGAAATTAAGCTAGGAAGACAGGACTGATGCACCTACAGCAGGCACTGAAGTGTCATTAACTGTACTAGACACAAAGACACAGCATATTAGTCATTCTATAAAATCATTCCATGAATCTTTATTATCATCTCTTGAGTATTTACAAGGCATTTAGCTTAGGTATAACGTTATGCTTGCAGTATGGGAAGGATAAAGCAACGGCAACTTATGGAGTGCTGCCTGCTGCAAATGTTGCTCCACCATATGCTCTTGCCTCCATATCAGCTTTGAAGTTCGACCATTACGGACATAGATTTGCTACTGCTGCACTAGATGGAACTGTTTGCACGTGGCAGCTGGAGGTGGGAGGCAGGAGCAATATCCGTCCAACAGAATCATCTCTCTGCTTTAATAACCATGCATCGTATGTGTTCTGCTTTTAAATGCTTAAAGAAGCATTGGCTGTCCCTACTATACTTTAACATATATATCAGAACTGAAACATGCATATGTGAGATGTGATTAATTTTATCACCGTCGGCTGCCCTCTGTGTCTGGCCCTGGGGTTTTTTCTGGGTCCCAAGTTCATATTCTAAGCTTCCTATTTTTTTTCCCGAGGGATTATCACTTTACATATATTGATTTCTCTCTAGATTCAGATTGGAAAGTTTTCTGCTACTAAGATCTTATTATGTGTTTCTTCTTCTGTTGCCTCTGATTAGTTGCGATCATTAAGCATTTCTCTCTTGCAGGGATGTCACTTATGTTACTTCAAGTGGATCAATCATTGCTGCTGCTGGATGTAGCTCCAATGGTGTTAATGTGGTTATATGGGATACATTGGCTCCATCTGCAACCTCACGAGCTTCCATTGTTTGCCATGATGGTTAGTTCCCCTCTTCCCAACCTCTATAAGAAAGTTCCATCAAATTCGTTAGGAGACCGTGTTATCCTATAAATCCATAAGCAGAGTAACTAGAGTTCTGATTTGAGGTGAAATCAGAATTTGACAACTCAGCATGGTAACTTATAACTATAAATGTGCTGCATTGTTAGAGCGTCAAGTATCAACTTTTTTTTTTTATAATCCAGGTATCAACTTTACTATTATGTATTAAATGTGATCATATTTGATTGTTTAGTCCTAAATAGTTTACTAACTTGGTGCTTTTTGCATTTAATTGATAATTTCAATTTATTGTAGTAGCAATCTTTTGCTTCTCTTTTTGCAGGTGGTGCCCGCTCCATTGCAGTGTTTGACAATGACATTGGAAGTGGTTCTGTTTCTCCCCTAATAGTAACTGGTGGTAAAAATGGTGATGTTGGACTTCATGACTTCCGTTACATAGCTACTGGAAGGACTAAAAGGCACAGGCACCATGATGGTGTTGAAACAAGCATCAATACACCTTCTAATGCGGACACAAGGACGGGAACTAATAACCAATTGCGGGACCAGAATATCGGTGGGATGCTTTGGTACATACCGAAGGCTCACTTAGGTACATGCTTTTCTTATTGTCCCCCACTCATAGCTACTTGTGCATGATTTGATTTTGATCTGATATTTAGTTTATCAAATGGTCTGAATGAAGGTAGTATCACCAAAATATCTACCATCCCAAATACCAGTTTGTTCTTAACGGGAAGCAAAGATGGAGATGTTAAACTTTGGGATGCCCAAGCAGCCAGATTAGTTTATCATTGGTCAAAATTGCATGAAAGGCACACCTTTTTGCAACCAAGCTCCCGCGGTTTTGGTGGTGTTGTGCGGGTAATTATTTGTGATTATAGCCATGTTTGAGGCCTTCACATCCTATTTCTTCATGTCCTTGGTCTGAAAATTTTGTACTTGCTAATGTTAAAAGACTTGTCTTTTATGCAAGATTTGAATTTGCACTAATGCAATAGTTTGCTTAATTGTCACAGGCTGGTGTTACTGACATTCAAGTTGTTTCACATGGTTTTCTTTCCTGCGGTGGAGATGGCGCTGTAAAACTGGTTCAACTCAATGATTAACGACAAGGGACATGAAGTTAAGATGAAACTTATCCAAGTCCAAAAGACTGATTTTTCAGAGCAGTGAAAAAAATTGTATATTCCAAGAAATTTGTTCATAACGCAAGTCCGAAGCTGTCCTTGTGTTCTTTCAGAGCCGTAAAAGAAAAATCTGCATTCCGTGAACTTGGTTGACATTGTGAGGTCGGTGCCTTTGATATCCTGTAGTCACTCAGTATCACCAAAATAATATCATCTTTCCCGCAGGAGTTGTTAATTACTGCGCAATGAAAAAAGGGGAGTCATCAGGGAAAGCTAGAAACTGTCTGCATACGTTATCCTATCTCTCTTACATTGAGCTTTACACTGTGAATAAAAAAGTAGTGAAAAAAAAATCTTACGGTGATAAATGCTGAATGTGTCAGAAGAAAACCTGATAGAGGTTTGGATTGTATTTGTAGCCTCACATTTCAGTTTTTGTTACTTTTCAAATACTCCTTTTGTAGTTTTCGCCCTGCCAAAGTGTTATAGATAGCCCACTCTGTTTTCTCCATTTGGATTTGGGTTTTTCGGATGAATTTTTCAGTTTGGGTTCATTTGTCACTTGGATAGATATTGGTGTGAATGTGTAGTATATACACATACGACAAAAATTGAGTTGTCCTTCTCACTGATTCTTGTTCTTATAAATGTATTTTGCTTGTGTAACTATCTGAAAGTGATGATATTTATATATGTTTCTAGACCGTATTCTCGGAAGTATTCCTTCCTGACATGGTAGCTCATTAACTGAATGAGGTAAATAGATTCGGTAATTGATATAGTTTTAGTTTTGTTTTAAATACTATCCCTTGGGTAAGTGGCTAAGGGTTCATTTGAATATGCAATGGAATTAGTTTTTGATGAAATTGAGAAGCCATGATAGTGAAATTATTAACCGTAACGGTAAAATTAAAATTAGTTGCGAATATGTTTGGATTCAAATTGTAAGTGGTAGTAAGATAAAAACAGAAAATGATCATTAAGAACATTCGATTAAAATAAATATTTATATATATATATGATAAATAATTAAAATTATTAAAAATATATTTATATTAAATAATAAAAATATATTAAAAATATATATTTTAAATAATTATTAAAATATTATCTATATTAAAAATAATTTAATAAAAATAAGAAAAAAAACAATGAAAGGGTAAAAGAGAGATTCTATCTCTTTTTTACCCCTCATTGGAGTTCGAGATCCAAACACATTAAGTAAATTTTCATTATTTAAAAAGACTTAAAAGAATTGTAAGTTTCGAAAGCTCGAAATCCAAATGAACTTTAAAGCAGATTTTGAA
>JBBYHM010000006.1:2264720-2284022 GCA_038381775.1 Adansonia rubrostipa | reverse complement strand
AATTCTTAGGAAGAATCAAATAGTATGACGTTCAAGATATTCCTTTGAATCTTTGAATATGAAACATATTACTTATAATTTTTATATTTTTATTAACTAATCATAATTTAAAATTTTTGGTGAGATTTGTCATTTGTAAGCAGTGAATATTTATTATTCAATAATTATAAGATTGAAACAAAAAAATTATATATTATATAAGAAAAATGCTGACCTTTTAATATTAATAAGATAGGACCCCTACCTTATAAATTTTAACTGGGACCCACTGCCAACTATTTGGCCACTTAACTTTAAACAATCGCCACGTGTACCTAGACTCGCTGTTCAAGAAGCCCCTACAGAACACCGTGAATGGGACAAATCAAATGTCTGAGTTGAAACGCTGTCGTTTCAATATTTGACCTTTACCCTTCTCATTTTAACGAAAAAAGCCTGCAAAAGATTGTGCAGAAAAAACAGAGTGACCGACAGGCACCAAAATTTGATAACTGAAAATCAAAAAAGCCTGACAAAAAAATTAAAAAAAAAACGACGCAGTTTTCTACATAACTCTCCTGTCTTATATTACTCTCATCCATTGAAATCAAGCGGTTCCTTCTAACTTTTTTTTTGGGCCATCCACAACGTTTTCTTTTACATCTTAATTTATACTTAGATCTATGGGATTACCACTTTCCTACCTCTTTTGAAATCCTACTTCTTTCTTGGTTTGGGTTCTTTTCTTTGCTCCTTTCTTCTCTCTCTTACATGGTTGATTATAGCTCTCTGTCTCTCTCTCTCTCTCTCTCTCATTATTGGGATTTTTTTTATTTGTTGAATTATGTTGCATTATTCAACCTTGTTTCCTCCACCGTTAATCTTCTTTTCTATGTAGACTTTTGTGGTTCTCCTTCTTGATTTATAGTTTTTTATTTTTTTTCATTTATCAACCGTGCTATGGTAGTTACTCACGGTTGTTGTGAATGGTAGTTCATTTTTGTTGTATGTTTCATAACTACTAGTAATTATACAAGTATCAGCCTTTTTTTCCTAAGTTTTTTATTTTTATTTTTATTCTAACTATCCTTTTATCAAAAAGGCTATCTGATGACGATTTTTGTAGTGTGGGATTGGTTGGAGTTTGGAATTTATACATTGCATCTTTCTGCAATCTTGTTGACATGCTTTGTTTTGTTTTTATGTGTTTCGGTGATCTCATGAATGTAAGTGTGGTTAAATCAACTTTTGAAGTTCAATCAAAGTCCTATTCTGGATTTTGCTTCCCAATAAACCATTTACCACAAGTGTTGTATTGGCCTGCTTTTTTAGATAATATGGTTCTTGTGTTTTTAAATTGTTATAGTGTCTTACTTATAATCTGCCAGTTCCCGTGACATGAGAAGTATGGCGTATACTGAAAGTCCCAAAGCACACTTGAAATAAATGCGCTTTTATATTATCATTGAAGGCGATGAACTTCAGATTTGCTAATTTGTTCAGACTCTGAAGTTTGTATGATGGTTGAATTTTTGTGTAGTTCTTGCTTCTTACAGGGACGAGACTCGGATTATCTGTTATTTGTTTAGTAATGAGAACTTTACGATTTTGCATCGACATGTATTAGGATTTTTGTTTTATTTATTTATTTGTCAATTTAGAAAGCAATTTGTTTTGTGTCTGATTTTAGTGAATCAGAAGGTTAGAAGTTTTCCTTAATATTTTCATTTCTTAACAAGTTGTAGTTGTTTTCAACAGCTAAATATGCCCCGAAGGAATAGTAATGGCAGCAGCTGAAGCAAAGGCTGTCTGGCAAAGAACAACTAATCGTTGCTTTGTCCAAGAAGATGCCAAAAGTGCTCCCAAGTTAGCTTGCTGCCAATCATCATCATCATCATCATCTTCTTCCTCTAAACAGGCTGATTCCAACCCCACTGGTGCAGCAAATGCAGGCGATCACCCTGCAGTAGGTTTCATGCCTCTCAACAGGAGCCCTTCCTATTCCAATCTACCCCCTGATACGAGGTGGTGGCTTCAGATGCAGCCTAGCTATGGACCTCAAATGGGTTTAACAAATGAGCAGTTAAATGCTTTGGAGGATGAAATGGAAAGCTTGAAAGCTGAAATAAACTCTCCCTCCGAAGTAAGTAGAGCTTTTCGGCGGGATGCACATGATGCTTCTGGTGCTGACAGAAAAAAGAACGATGAATATTCCCTTGATTCAACAAAGACAATGGAAAACTGTGAATTTTTGGAGATGGAATCTGTTGAATGCCATGTTGCCCTAAAAACCAATGACTTCTGTTATGATCCAGAGTCTCCCTGGGCTGGGGTTGGGAAGGCTGAGCCATGGTGGCGCACGACAGATAAAGTCGAGCTGGCCTCCTTGGTTGCGCATAAGTCGCTGGACTTTATTGAGAATTGTGATCTTCCCCCAGCTAAGGTGATGCATGTAAGGAGTTGCTCACCTGCAAGTTCTGGTTCCTTTGACAGTGATAAAGTATCTTCTTTGGCTCGGAAATCCCAAACGGGCCCTATCCCCAGTCCACTCGTTAATGCACAGATCTCTCCGCATTCTGTAAGCAAACATGGAAGACTGATGTCTTCAGTTGGAGAAGGGAGGATGCAATGTGCTTCGAATATATCATCCAGGTACTTATTTTAAGTGATCCATTGATTAATTCTCTGAATGGATAGGTTAAACCAAATAGGAAATTTTTTGCCAAAAAGTATTCTTAGATGAGCATTGTTTTGCATCTCTAGCCAATCAATATTCAAAGATAACGCCATTAACTTATCTGTGTTTGTTCAACTTTATAACCACATTCTTATAGTACAACCGAAAAGGATATCATAGAGCAAGTTCCAGAGTCTGATCCTACCAAGTCTTGGCTACTCGAAGCACTTTGTCACTCACAAACACGCGCAAGGGAAGCCGAGAAAGCAGCAAAGCAATCCTGTGAAGAGAAGGAGCATGTCATCAAGCTTTTCTTCAAACAAGCCTCACAACTTTTTGCCTATAAACAGTGGTTCCAAATGCTGCAGCTAGAAGCCCTTTATCTCCAGATCAAGAATAACGAGCAGCCAGTGTCCAGTCTCTTTCCTGTAGCCCTTCCATGGACACCCTACAAAAGCCAGAAATTGCGGAAGAGCTGGCAACAGACAGGAAAGGGGGGACGAGCGACGCGGGGCCAGACGAGACCGGACATAACCAAGTCTGCTGTCGCTTTAGCACTAGGACTCGGTCTTGTTGGTGCTGGTTTGCTGTTGGGTTGGACCGTGGGGTGGATGCTACCGTTCTAGACAATCAGATAGCACCAACTAATCCCCTTGCTACCGAAAAATTTGTTTTGCGACGAAAGAACAGTCAGATACTCGTATTATATTTACCTTCCGTGCGTATGTAAAGTTCTTTTTTGACTCGATTTTACATGTATTAGGCCCTGTATATTATCTGTAAGTAGTTTTTGCTTTTCACTCTTTTGTAGTTGTTGCCATGTTTGTAGGTCTTTGTTTTTTAGTAATGCACTTTGGGTGCATAAATGACGCGATGGCTGTCGTACATATATTAGGTGAAAATGTACCGAGACAAACTATCTAATGTAATATGTCTTAGTTGGAGTAAAGGGGATTTCAGTGGTGCTTTTTGATTCATACATGCATCGGATTTTTTTTTAAATCTTTATGTTCGATGTAAGTCTTTGACATATATTTCCGTATTTTTATTTTTCTTTTGGAAATTCAAACCATTTGGTACAATGTTATGATTTTACTAATTTAGATAGATGAATATGCCAACATATACTTGGACCTAATTGAACACAAGTACTAATATTTGCCTTTTTAATGCTATAAGATTAAGTAAAAGCATGCTAGTAGAATATTCTACAGCTTTCCTTCTTTTGTTACCCTTTTACCCTCTTTAAAGAATACAATTCCAGTCTGACAAACTTGGGATTGAAGGTACTTTGGGAAGCAATTAGGGGTCTTTATGGGAGTATAAAATGAAATATATCAGAATATTCGAATTCGTTCGGACACCCGACCAGAACCAAAATTTACCTATGTTAATTTGATTTCTTAAAAAAGAGGTGGCTCATCCGGATGATCCATTTTATTTTGTGTGCATCCATCAAAGAACACCAAAGTTGCTTGCCGAAAAGTAGCCAGTGAAAGCTGGAAAAAAAATCGATTAGAGAGATGGCAGTGATGGAGAAGCTGAAAATTTTCGTGGTGCAAGAGCCAGTTGTCGCAGCTTCTTGCCTCATCGCTGGTTTTGGTAAGCTTTCTTCCTCTATTTCTTTAATCTAATCAATCATCCGCTTCGTTATCTATCATGTTTCACACCAAACTTTACCTTCTCTTTTTGGGTTTCTCTTTCTTTGATTACTCATCCCAATTTTTTTGCTGTTTGGTTATTAATGATTTGAAATCAGGGAAAAGTTAGGGTTTTTAAGTCAATCCGGAATCATCTAGGCTTTCAATCAAAAGCTGTTTTTTTCTTTTTAATTAACGGAAATTTCTTATATGATATTCTTTCAATTTTGATTTCATTTTTGATGGTTAAGATGGCAGTTGCTATATGGTTACAATCCTTGGTGTGGCTGAAGAAGAATCAAATTTAAGTGCTTTGGATAATATACTATTATTTCTTTTGTAGAAACTTATGCTTCAATTAATAAATTATCATCCAAACCTGTACATATATGTCATGATACAAAGGATTCTGAATCCGAAATGATGCATAAAGCAGGTACATTTTTTTTTTCAAAACCACTGTGATTTAAGTAATAATGCGTTTCATAATCAAACGAATTGTGGTAATTCAAAAGGCGGTTTTTGGAAAAGCAACAGTTGAGAGTGTTTTCGGAGTTACTAGTATGAGTCTATCTGAAAAATATATATATATATTTGGTTGCATCGTTCCTTTTTCTTTTTTTTTTCTGTAAAGGTTGGGTTTGAATTTCTGTTTGTTTCTGCAATTTGTGTGGAGATTGCAACATTTCTTTTTTCTCTTTATTGTGTTTTATTTGTTTTGAGTTCACACTGTTGTAAAAATATGCAGGCCTCTTCCTACCGGCTGTTGTAAGGCCCATTCTAGATTCCTTAGAATCGTCAAAGCAAGTCCCTCAGCCTGCTTTAAAAGATGTAAGTATAGCACTTAATATATGAATCCCTGTTATAGTCTTTAGGAATTTTTTTTGTTTATTTGTGTTTGAGGGTTTAGCATGCCAACGATAAAATTGGGCTAGACATTTCTTAAGATAGAAGTTTTGGGATTGTTTTCTATGTGTCAGAGAAGAGTATTATTTAATCATGATCTTAGTTACTGAATAGTTGGTAATTTTTTTCTTTTGACATGGAAGTTTCTAATCCATGGCTGCAGTTCTAAGACTGTATTTGCAAATGGTGGATAATTAAAACATTTAATGATAATGGTTTTAGTCAGGGAAAATGGTGGATAATTAAAACATTTAATGATAATGGTTTTAGTCAGGCTTTTCTCATTGACTCCCTTCTACAACTGCGAACACCACATTCTAGCTGCACTGAAGAGATTCGTTTTCAGTAGATCTTCCTTAAATTTAACTTGTTCTCGTTGGATGACAAATTTACTATTAATGCCTCTTACCCTTTGTGATTGTACCGTTGGTAGAAAGTATATACGTTTCCTCATCTAGTTATAAGGATTGACTGGCATCACAAAAGTGAAGAAAAGAGATTATGACCACTGCATAAGTTTTGCAGATTGTAGTTGTTCTTTGCATATAAGATGAGGTCAGGCTTATTATAAGCTTTTATTATCTGATTTGTGCTTCTTTCCCTTAATGAATCGCTTTGAGAAAAGATAGACTGGTTTCAATTGGCATTGTTGGAGTTGCCATGCTTACGAACTAGATAAGCTACATAAGATCATTTCTATGTACTTCAAAATTCTTCCGAGTTTTGATATCTGAACAGTGGCATATGCGTAGTGGAGATATGACTATGATATTTCAAACCTTAATTATGCTTCCATCTTTTCCTTTTTTTTTTTTTTTGGTTCTCACTTTTAACACGTTGATGTGCTCCATTGTCGCAGGTGGTTGCAGGTGTGACTGGTAAAAAGCAGGGTTGATGTGATTTATGGATTGGAAAGAGGACAAAATTCAAATGTGGCTAGTAATCAGCAACTTAATAAACCTGACTTTTTATTTTGAGGAACTCTTAAAGAGTGACTTTTGCTTTATCTTTAGTATGAGAATTTGGGTGTTATTTTGTGTTGAGTTTAAGCAGTTGAGGCTTACTCAAAGCATGGATAAATTCATATCAGAGTGGAATATGAGATCTTCTGCTTAATTGGCTTCCCTACAGTTTAAGTTCATTCTTTGGTTGATTTGCTTCCTTTATGCCTTTCTTGTTTTTCTAAATGCTGAAGACATGGTTTGTATGAAACCTGGAATTTTTTTTTAATTTTACCTTCTTTAGTTAATTTCCAAATAAATGATATCTTAATAACCAATAAATAGAGTTAGGTTTATAGTTAAAACTGCTAGTGAAAAATTGAAATAACTAGTGAAAGAAGGCATGGAGGAGCCTTCTTGTATAATGTTCGACATGAAACTTTCAGTTAGACTTTCTTATTGAGTTCTAGGTGATGAAGAGCAGCTTGAGAACCTTTATCTGGGTTGTTGAGTTCCAGGTGGTGAACCTTTTTCTGGGTTATTGGGTTTTGTGCAATGTTTGGTTTTTTGCCTGCTGTGGTTATTGAAGTTCCCCAACTGCTTCAGAAACACTAAAATGCTGTTACATTTGTTCTTCTGTTGGGCTGCCCCCAACATAAATACAAAGAAGCCGAAAGGACAGTAAGGCAATGATTAGAACAAACTACAGCTAGTAGTAATTCGTAAATGTTAAGGATTGGCAAGATCTAAAGCCTTAAATTCCACATCGTGCCAAGAAGGCCAGTTGATACATTTATTTCTTCGCTGCTACATTTCCAGGCCAACGGAGGCTGGATTCTGGCAAATTTCGCATCCATTTACATGCAAAAAGATTTGCGGCAATAGACGCATCCAAAAAACGCAGCTGAATACAGGCCCACAACTAGGGAAGACACATGGTAATGGTCTAGCTAGCTATATATTAGATTTGATATTAGTCGTTTTCATTCACAGGAAAATATCAACCGCCTAAAATGGATTGGCATACAGTGGCCTGAATTGCCCGGATAATTAATCCAACTGTTTGTATCATAGGGTGCCTATAGAAAGTCAGCCCATAAATCCATCTTTCTTTTCCCTTTTACTCCATGGAACCACTTGCATCAAGCCTTCATAGATACTTTCCTGTTGTGTCCAAAAACAACAAATCAAACAACTTTCTTGGATGTTGTAGTGCAAGAACTAAAACAAAGGGCTTTTATTTAACGAAGGTGAAACTGAGATAAATTGCCCATGAAGCTAATTGAACTGGCACATGATATTATTGAAAAGTTTAATTAGATGCTTGTTTATGCTTTCTAGGAATTCAATTTATACCCCTGTTGGTCAATTTCTCTATAAAATTAAGTTTTCCCCTGTTTGTCAATTTCTCTATAAAATTAAGTAAATGGTGTGTAATACAGTAGTTCTGATAAAAACTATAAAAGTAGCATAGCGTTAGCAGCAAATCCCTTGGCCTCGGAAGACTGAAAATATGTAAAAGAAAATGGGAGAAACAGACTTACCCAGAAGTGGGACTTTGAATGTGAGAGACTGGGAAAGCTGCCAATCCTTCTAATTCTTTTGATCTTAACACTGGTGGTGCTGCTACTGCTGTCTTCTCCCTCTCTGACTCTGCTGCATTCACTATCTCTATTCCCAGGAGATGCAAAGGCATAACTATTATTCGCACTAATTTCTCTTCTTGGTCTAGCCTTCAAGGCCCTTCTCCTCCAAGAACCAAGGAACCCTTTCTCTTTGTACCCTTTCCTGCCAAGAACCATGGTTCCAAGCTGCACCATCTCAGGGCTGCCACTGCCAGCACGAAAAGATCCATAACACTCACTTGCCAATCTGAAAGAAGAAGACTGAAATCTAGCCCTGCCCATGTAAGGACCTTCCAAGACAGTGTTGGGTGAGGAAAGTTTGGTAACATTCTTGGCATCCGGTAGCAACCTAGGAGGAAGTTCCAGGCACTTTTGAGCAGTGTCATTTGGGTTAGAAAAAGTGGCGAGCGTGGTACATGGTTTGGGCTTTCCTGGTTCCTCTTCCCAGCGAAATGGGACCGAGGCTGAGGCGTGCAATGGTGGGGTTAACATCCCTGATCTTGCAGGTGACTCCATGTGTGCATGTGAAGCTGAAAACAACCGTAGCTTCAGTGGGTAGCTTGATTCTTTATTTGCCTCAGATCCCATGACTTCTTTCTCTCGTTATCTAATTCAATGCCTATTATTCTAAGGAGAGAGAAGCGTTTCTTGTAACGTATAAATAGGGAGAAAAAGAGGAGACGAGTGAAGGTCCTAGTGCGAGAAAAAGCCAGCCTTCTAAGTCAATCACTCGTCGCTATCTTAACACTTCTAGCAAAAGTTATTCAAAGGGCGTCCTCATATTTTTACTATGAGCTCTCTGCTTGGGCCATGATCTTGTCATGCTAGCCATATGTTAAAAGACTGAAAAACTTACAAGCTTAAATTGACAGGTTAACCTAATTATAAAGCACTAAAGTAGCAAGTTACCTTGATTACATATCCCCTTTGAAAGATACTGACTAAGGTACCCAACTCCACCATTGTAAATGAAATAAAAAGGGTCAAGCAAAAACACAAAAGGTTAAACAATGAATAGTGAAAGCACTTAAAAGCAAGAATCTACTTTGCGGTGATCTCAGCTTTATTCAATTGTTCCTGCATGCTTTTTGTCTTTCATTCAAATGAAGAGATGTGGCAACTATTTTGAGTTTTTGACCATTATAAAGGCTTGGGTGCAAGCAACTACGGTGGTCGTGAGCCCATATGATTGTAGCTGAAAGGTCATTGGATGCCAATTTGAGCTGGTCCGAAGGGAGAAGAATCAGCCTGGGCTTGTTTTGGACTTTACTTGATCAAAGAAAAATGCCCTTTGAAATAAAACCCCGACATAATATTAAAAAAAAAAAAAGCCAAAGAGGATAACATGAAATGAGAGTGAAGGAGAAGGAATCTGAAGGAAATTATTCATGGTTTACAAAGCTTGAACAGAAAATCAATAAACCATTCAATAATGCACAATGCACAATCAACAGATGTACATGGCCTTAAAAAGTTGGAAACATGTGCACGAGTCCTAGAAATCATGGATTGTACATATTATTCAGACAAAATATTCGATCAAACACTTGTGAAACTCATGCTCCCACGAGTTCAAAAACCTCAAAGATATATATAACTATATATATACATGTAAACATCAATTTATTACAAGATGTCTTAATCGGGCAATATAAGTGGATGTCTAATGTCCCTTCTCCAACAAGTTTGGCAGATCAAATATCAAGCCTGAGTTGGAAAGTTTAAGCCCTTTGGAAACTGATTGTTGCTCTATTGGTATATTATCACATGCTAACAAAATGAATTAAGTATCGGTTTCATTAGATTGAAAATGTCATATCTGGGAGAACATAATTGACAGCCTTAATTGCCTCAATTTGGGAGTCAATCCCCTTTAATTACCCGAGTGAGCCGAAAAAAAAAAAATAATGCCATTGGAAACAATGTTGATTCAGCTTTTAACTCCGGTCAAAAACTTTGGCTGTTGTCGATTAGTAGTAGAAAACTACAGATATAAAGGCTTACTTTACAACTACGCGTAATTAAGTTAGCCAAAAAGAAGGTGACTTAAAGCAGAGGACTCTACCACCATCCGCTGATAATGCAAAAGTCAAAAAAGGAGAAAGCAGAAGGATTCGCCAATATAGATTTTAAATGTGAGAGAACGCTTATAAAGCACGTGGTTTCTAAACTCAAGATTTACCTAATTAGTTTACGTAATTATTTTTAAAAATAAATTCTCGATAGATTTAAATTTAAATTTTAATATTTGTAATTCTTAAACTTCTTTTGTTCTAAGAAAAAATTGAAAGGGAAGAATGGGAAAAATGACTCATCTCTTCGTTGACTTGAGGGTTTCTATGAAAATCCATCAAATATCAAATCTTTCACCTAGTCCTTTCCAGGTTCCCATTTTCTTTTTCACCACCTTTCTAGCCGCGGTCATTACAGAATCCTCTTTGGACATTTAGAGAATCTGGAAAGATGTATAGAAGAACATTTTCAGATGGGATAAAAGAGAAAGGAACAAAAAGAGAGCAAGGGATTCACTACGCAGTTAATGTCAAAATAAGTAAGGCTGCTATATATATATATATATATATATATATATAAGTTAATTTGAAGTCCAAATTTTCCCTCTTCCAAATTAATCATTTACAAAATCCCTACTACCAGCCATTCCAGCAAAAGGTAAAAGTAGGCACACAAGTAGGATTCTTTGATGTTTGAACAAAAGTAAAAACAGGTCGACAAATAAAGAGGGAAAAAAAGGCAAAAAAGGGAGAGCTTTGATGAACTTTTAATAATTGAGAAATGAAATTAGTTTAACTTAATCTACAGTTGTATATTATTCCATTAAGAAATAACAATGGTCATTAAGTTGGTGGGTCTTGATAATGCTAATGCTAAATCCATGTTATTTAATTAGTGAATTGGAAAAAGATTGATTAAAGCGTCAAAAAGAATGCCACTAGGCCTAAAGCAACAAACAATACAACAATTACTCCTTTATCAGGCACATGCAGATACATATGTATATATTGTTTTTTTCCTATTAATTTCTTCTTCATTTTGAAGCTATTAAAGCACCGACAAGTCTCCAAGCACTTGCAGCCCCAAGTGCTACGCATCAAGATGATCATTAATTATCAAAATAATTCACTGAAAGTGACTTCGAAAATGTTGTTCAAAAGCCAAAAACCATATGCTTGTCAACATATTTCATTTGCAAGCTACAAGATAATTTGGTATGATGATTGGTCCTTTTATGATGCGTTCATGTTTTATATTATCAAAAAGATATCAGCAGGACAGGAAAGATAAACTATATTATATTATATTATACCTTAAATTAGCCTGCACATTATGAAGTTCCAAATTCCACCATCTTCCATCCTGAATTTCAACAGTAAACCAAACTGCCGAACTCCCGGAAAGTCAACTTTTCAGCCTTTTTTTTTCCCCCTGTTGGTACTTGTGAGAGTTCCTTTTAATGTTGCAATGATGCCTTGAAACATTAGAAATCAAATCCCCAGCTTGAATGAATAAGCAGAAGTCAATCAAGCCACAGCTTATCTTCATATGTAATTGGATTCTTGCCAATTTTCTTTTTTTCACAAAATCACTGCTATAAGCATATGTAAAGTATAAACCAATGGCACCCCAATTGTCAAACAAATCTTTTGGTCTCATAAATGGGAAAATGTTATTCCGGGTCTATACATTTGTAATTCATAGGATAAAAAGGACCCATGGCCATGGATAGGTGAACTGATCATACCAGTAAAAAATATTGGGCCCATCGGTAATGGTCTTATGACACTGTCACCAATTGCCACTACCAAAGGTTATAGTTCTTTCAGATATTTGTGGGAGTTTACTTGAGAAACTCCCAAGTCTTAACGGTGCACGAGAGTTTCTGGCCTTAAGAATTCAAGCCAATTATCAAGTAAGGTTGCAAGATTAACCACACAGGCCACGTGGGTGTCACGTAAGTGCCTGGGTCTGGCCTTCTGGGGGCCGAAAAATTACCAAATCAAGAACAAAATAATCGTGTCTTGGGCCCTGAGTATAGACCTGGCTGACTGACTTTTAAAATTGGGCTCCCTTAGACAAAACGGGCTCACCATATTTACACCGAACGACCGACCAACCACGTCATGTGGTCTCTGCTGACCTTTGCCAGCGTTATTTCTTTTTAATATAAGTTCTTTTTTGTTTTGGATGAATACGCTCCTTCGGTTTCTCATCAGGAAAGAAAGTAGCGTTTAGAAAATGTTTCCAACATGTTAACAAGACGTACTCTTTTCCTTCTTTCTACGGTCTTTGAAATAAGACAATTTCCACTCCATTTAATTGTCCCTTTGACTTTTGTTTTGAAAGCTAGCATTATATAGTTCTCTTTGGCTGATACTGTCTTGGGGGTTGTTTTCTCACCTACAAATTTGGATATAAAGCTTTTTTATTAATAGAAAAAAGAAAAAATATATAAAAAAAATGGTTGCAAGTTGAACCACATATGATCATCAAATGGATTATATGATTATATCTTGAATGTCATTATCAAATGGATTTTCCACCAACTAGAAAGTCTTTTTTCCCCGTCTTCCCCAAATTGGGACAGTTACTACTACTGCCTTTGGAAGAAGCAATATCTCCATGAAAACAACCTTTGCCTGACTTGAACTTGATTGCAAAAGGGACAAATAACCCACCTTCATTCTCCCTTCACCATAACCAATCTAACAAAGTCTTTGTTCTGAACTCAAGCTCTTGGAAGGCTTTCCGTCACGCCTTCTTTTTTATGCGCTTAAGAGACTTGAACCAGTGAACATGTAAAGCCTAGATAAGTTGGTGGTTGCGATTACAGTCGGGCAAGTAATAAGCAAGCACCGTACCCTCATTTAGGTACGATGAAGCGAAACCTAACAAGATTGACTATTATTACATTAGCCTGGCTCCAATAAATGCTTTAAACCGTACCTAACCTACTGCCCTGTCCCATATAAAAAATTTTCGGGACCTGACACTGTACAACTTAATTGGGAGGACATAAAATGTGGATAAACTCGTGCAAATAGGGACCAGCATTTGGCCACCGCTAACTTTTTGACAGCACACGTTGGGGGGCCTATGCCAGGAGGTGGCAGAGCCATCGAGATTTGGTTCCAAAACGTAGCGAAATAAACGGAAAATCTCAAGGCAAGACAATGAGACAAAGTCTCCGTCAGCTTTCCTAGAGGGGCCAGACCACGGTGAAAGCTAAGGTTCAGAATATGCCATCCATGGGAAATCAGCCAAAAACAACTAAGTTCAAATTAAATGCAACCATTTATATTTTTTACAGGCTGATTCACAGAAACCAAACCACCACCCAACAAAGCAAAAGGTAAACACAATGCTTCCATTTCTAAACCTAAAAGTCTTCCTAATCTTTTACCATAAATTAAGAGTTTACTTTCCCCAATGCAATTTCAGTCACTCTTCTATTGTCCTTGAGCAAAGCTCTCTCTCAAAAAAAAAAAAAAAAAAAAAAACAAAAAAAAAAAGGGCTAAGCCTAAATAAAATAGCAACATTGCTCTCCCACCATTTCAAACCAAGCAAAACAAAATAAAACCACTAAATAAGACGGGTTTCGAACTTTTCATGTTTCAGACCTATGTTCTGAATCCAAGCTTACAACCGTCCCTTCACCCTCCAAAGATGAGGCTGGAAGTTTGGATCTTGCACTAATCTTCTTCAACTCCTCGCTTGGATGTATGAAGATCTTTCTCACCATCTTACAAAATTCCCTACAATTAAAATAACGAGTAAACAATTTGCAAAAACCAGCTCTGAATATATATATATATATATATATAGCAAATGTGCTTCTAGGATACTTACACCCAAGGATCATCGCCCACAAGCATCATATCACCCTCATCATCAGTAAAAACAATGGACCATTTACCAGGGGGACAAAGCTCTCCCTTGACATCAAACATTTTCTCCAGCTCATTTATGAGGTCATCATATCCTTTCAGTGCAGATAAGTCAACAGCACGGCCAACTGCAATCCCTTGCATGTGTATCTTTGGAATCCAAAGATATTTTCCATCAGGAAGTTGAATAACGAAAAGTGTCTTAAAGTATAAACTAGCCGAAATCCCCAATTTACCTTGGTACGAGTTCTCATTGAAGTCGCAGAACCCTGCTTAGCGTGCATCTCCTTGGTTGATGTCTCTGATGCAACTTGCTTCTGCTCCTTTGAAGTTTCTGGTTTCTGATCGATATGAAGTGCAGCTGGAATAGACCCTCTTACACCATTGTAATCGACAGTTGTGATCAATTGTTCCTTGTCTGCAAGGGCAGCCGCACTAGTTCTATCTGTCAAATTAAACCCAAACAACCTACAACCTATGGAAGTCTCAGATTTTCTTTTTTCAACTTGGTCATTCATCAGGCCCTTCCTTGACCTTGATTCAACAAAAGAGGTATAACCAGTGAGAACAGTTTGCGCTGTTCCAGTTTTGTGGTTGTTATCCATTGAATCGGGAAAAAGGCTTAGAGAGACATTCATGAGAGGAGGTGGTGGCCAAGCATTTTCAGGCCGAGTCCTTGAGTCATAACCTCCGCTACCATTGATAAAACTATTATCAACTTCTTTCTGCCTCATAGGCCACATGGCTTGGTTTTCACTGCTTTGGACCTGAGGTGTGCTTCCTACTTGGGTGAGTTCATGAGATTGGGTTGACCCACGAAACCAGAACGCTGAACCAGCTGAATTTGTAGTAATTTCTACAATTTCAAATAATGAATCAACGTTAATAAAGTCAGCACCACTCAAGACTCTACTGAAAATGCTTGAAAGAATAATTTTCCCACACCAGAAGCTGGAATATCAACCGATAGTGGTCTTTTGCTCTTTACAGCTGGTTGTAAGAGATTCGTAGAAGCAGAAGCCACAAATGGCTCTATTTCCCAAGGAGAAACTCTTTCTGGCCTTTGTATTGTTGCAGGCTCATCCCATTGAATCTAAAAGGAGAAATAGTTGGGTAGAACTACTATCAAAAACAAGAAAAGAATTAAGTTAGCATTTCAAATCACTAATTCAAAAACCAGATTCAACCTTCAAGGACCGCCATTTAGATTCTGACCAATGTGGAGAAATATCTCCAACCCCAACTATGGTACCCGTAAACCTGGTTTTGAAACAGAAATCCCAATAGGTAAAAAGGATCAGGAAAACAAAACATATATATTAGACAGCAACATACAGAGACAAACATACCTTCTTTCAGGAGAGTCTTCTCCCTCAAATCTCATCTTGAAACGCATGCCAACAGAGAATCCATTTTTAACAGCCTCCAGATACTTATTTACTCCAATTATGAATTGGCTTGTCCTGAATAAAAGCAAAGGAAAGAAACTCAGTCCCGGGAAAACCAGAATTACAAACTAACACTGCCAACCATGTTTGCACCCAGAGAGAACATTAAACCTTGGTTTGTAGTACACAACGAAGAGGGTGTGAGTTGTAACAGCATGAGCAGCAGTAGCTAGCACCCCTAAATGCATGCTCTGGCTGGATATCATAGATGAAGGCATTGTGCTCTGTTGACGAGCAAGCCGCCGAACACCAACTCTTAGTTCTCCATTATCACCTCTAATAAAACATGCCAGTGCAGTTACAACTAAAGATACTGGCAAAATGCCATACCTGACCTGCACACGCACACACAAAAAGAAAGATCCAAAAATCCAAGTACCTGAGAAACACAAATGCATCTCCCGCAACCAATCTCTTGGAAGTGACAAAGGTGCTCCACCCTGTTGTAAGTAAATGTCTCCGTGGTTGCCCTGATCATTTGTAATTACGAGTTAAAAATAGATTAAGAGAGGAACAAGAGAGTTTCAAATGTTTAGAGGTTTGTTTACTGCTTCCAAACCATCATATTTTTAGAAAGCAAATCTGAAATGGCATGAAACTACTACCTCTAAATATATGCTTGAACCGCCACTCATACCCATGAAGATCTTTGGCAGCCAACTCCTGAGTTGGAGTTGCCAGATTCATATCCTGTTTAAATCAAACACCATAATGTTACAGTCTAACAAGGATTATTAACAGAATAAAGCAAACTTTTTACCAAAGGAGGAAGGCACTCCGTCGCGTGCTTTCGGAGAACAGAGAACCCCCCATGAGTGCTTGTGTCTGATGCCGTTAAAATCTTACAAAAGGAATGAACCGTCCTCTTTGGAGCCTCAGTTGGGAAGGGATCGGGACTTGTAGGTTCACTTTGCTGTGATGATAACATAAAGGATCGCATCAAAAACAACTAGAGAACCGATTATTTTCCTCATAGCCATTAAAGAAATTCTGATCTCTCTAATCCTATTCACCATTTCAAATAATTTAGAAAACATCCAAAGCCTGAGACTTATGTAAGCACTAAAAAAACTAAAAAACTAAATTAAATTATATTTTTTTTTCAATCCCATTTCCTCAGCTAATTTAAAAAAAAGCATGAAATAAGGATGGGATAGCATTTAGTTACATCTGCTTCAGGCTGCAAAGTGATCTGAGCATAAACCTCATCTGTCTCTTGTTCAGCCTATTGAGAAAGAAAAAAAAAAACAAAAAGATACAAATAATAATGAGATGATATCTTCATAAATAAAGAAATAATAAGAAACAGAATCAGAGATAGAATACCAGTAACTGGACGTGAAGAACACGACATAGAATCTTAGAAGAAAGATTAAACAGTGGGGCTTGAGTATTAAGTTCCTGATTAGTTGATGCTTCTAACTGCAGAACACATACAGTGCAAACTCAAAAATAGCAGAAATCTTGATAAGCAAAGCCACGAAAAAGGAGAAAGTTAAAATGGTTGATTTTGAATTTTCGATCTAAACCGAAGCAATTTAAACAAAAGGAAGAACCCAAATAATATCTCAAAACAATGATTACTTGTTCCATGTGACCCTGAGGGAAGTAAAAGACTCTCTCGTGAACCTGAGGAATCTCCACTAACGGGCCTGCACATAACTTCCATAGTTCTGGATATAGATCATCACCAGCCAAACCTTTCAAACAAGAAAAATAGAAAAGAAAATTCATTAAAAAAAATTCTCTTTAAGTCATGAGCTCAGAAAGAGAAAAAGGTAAGGTCAAACTGGGTCAAACAGAAAGCATAGAGGAAAAATTGGAAAAATTATGACTTCGCGCTCCAGTTGGTTGCTGAGAAAACTCAAGAAAAATGCATAGGAAGTAGAAACAAGCAAAACCACCCATCAAGGATTTGTCATGATTTAAAGCCTCCACCAAGCAAAATTAAAGCTGATAAACTAAACCCAGTTCAGCTGAGTTCATTTTCTCTTGGAAAAACACCAATGTCCGTACCGTAACTATACAGGACCCTAAACAAAACCTTTTTTTCCCCTTCTAGTTTCTCGGCAGCCAAACAAAGCCATTTTTTAAGACACCACAAAAAAAAACCTATTTTTTCTAACTCAAAAACTCACCTGAATCAGCATGAACAATCGAGGAACCCCTTTGATTACCTCCCACATGAGCCATCAAAACAAGGTCGTACCGAGGATGCAAAGAAAGTAAAGCACTAAACAAGAAATACTATAGCTAAAAAGCAAAAAAGTCTTTGGAGCAGGCAGACTTGGCAGAGTCTGTCTACCCCATTAATGAGAACAGAGAAGATCCCCCAGAGGAGTCGAAACAAGGAAATTAAAGAGAATAATTTAACAAAAAAATAGAAAAAGACTAATTAGGCCCGACGGTTATATATGAATTCATTGTTGGCAGTTTCTCCGTAACGACTGTGAAGATTTTTCTTTTCTTTTTCTTTTTTTCCGCTCTTTCAATAATCTTTAGCCACGCTCTGTTTCAGTTACAAAACCGCTTTCTGCTTTTGTTTGGTCCCCTTAAAACCGCCTTTCTTTTGGACTCTCCAATACCACTTTGCTTTCATTTTTTTTTTTTTGGGTGAAGCACTTGTAATATAAGAATGAAACTGTTACTTGTTGCTATCCTTTGCTGTTGTTGTCGTTGTTCTTGTCATTGTGCCCCTTCCCTTCCCTCTTTAACAATCAAACAAGCAAACAAAAAAAAAAAAAAAAAGACACAGAAAACTTGAATCAAAGTTGCAAAATCCCCAAAGCTGCTCTCTTTGTTTCGACCTGGTCTCTTCCTCTAAGCCTCAACACTTCAACCTTTTTTTTTTTTTTAGTTCGTAATATTATATATAGTTGAGTTTTTTGCTCTTTTCCCCCTCATATCATGTGATTTTCTCTGCGATTCTTCTATCTCACCACTTATAACTTGGCCACATTTACCATCAAAGTTGAATTGATTCAATTACAACCTATTTTCTTTCTTTTTTTTTAATAATTTTAGTTCTAAATTCTAATACCTATATATGTATTCAACTCTAAAAAAAGCATGCATCTGCCAATATAAAATGGAAAAATATGCAATTCTGAAAGAAATGGAGCATGCGAGTAAACCGTTGCTTACGATTACTTAATTTTCAATACTTATTAATTTATATTAGTAATATTCAATGTGCTTTACTAATCAAAATATCATTTTGGGTTAATAATAATAATAATGATATTGTGATTACCGTTTTAGTTTTTTTGGTATATGTGATTACCATTTAGTTGAGTTCACAATGAAACCAATTAAGGATGATAACTCCATCCTCTTATTTACTTGGTTTCTAAATGACTTTTGAGTAGTTCTAATCATTCATTCATTCAAGTATCACATTCACATTGTTTGTTATAGTCTAATATAAAATGCTATGTATTTATACGTTCATAAAAACTTAATTTTATAACTATAATTATATTTAAAATAATATCTATTTATATAAATTTGACATAGTTATACATTTATAAAAAATTTTATTAATAATATACTATTTAATTATCATTACTCATTGCAATGAAACGCATCTAATTTATAGTAGAAGAGCACGAAATGAACTGTGTGAACTGCTAATTGCAGTACTGATTGCAAACTCAGTCGAGAACGTTAATAAACCTTATGCATTTCATCAGCTGCGGTATCGTACTGTTGACATAAATTCCCGTAGTAAAAACGCAACTGACCAAAAATATATATATAAGGAAAATTACTGAATATTTAGAATTACATTTATTTTATTTGTAGAGACATTAATTTAAAATTTTGGATTTTGAATTTATTTATTATATAAATTTTTAAATTAAAATGCATTTATAATATATGAATTAATTAAAATATGACTATATATTTTAAAAATATAAATTTAAAATTTATTAATAATTATGATTGTCTAAAATTTATCATTAAATAAATATTCAACAAATTTATAAAATTAAAAAAATTATAAATATTAAATTTATATATTATATTATACAATTATACCGATTTAAATTTTAAAATTTATCTTTTAAAATTTGAATTTTCATGCACAATTCTATATTATATATATATATATATATATATATAATGATCGTAGAAAAACAATTTGATGGAAACGGACTAACGGAGATAGCGGAGCAAATG
>JBBYHM010000006.1:2244908-2264620 GCA_038381775.1 Adansonia rubrostipa | reverse complement strand
TAACGCTGACCATTCTAGCTGTGCTAAAGAAAGTTGTTTTCAGTAGATTGTCCTTATTTTAACTTGTTATACTTGGATGACAAAGTTGCTATTAATGGCTGTTACACTTTGTGACTATAATGTCGGTGGAAAGTATATACCTTTTCTCATCTAGGTATAAGGATTGATTTGGTATCATAGGAGGGGAGATGGAGACTGTAATATGAGACCGCTACAAAAGTTATTGCTTTGTTCTTTGCATATAAGATAAGATGCTTATTATAAGCTTTTATTATCTGAATTGTGCTTCTTTCCTTGATACATCTCTTCAGGAAAAGATACCGGTTTCAATTGGCATTGTTGTAGTTGTCATGCCTATGAACTAGACTAGATCACTCTTATGTTCTAGAAAATTCTTTCAACTTTGGATAACTAAATACTCATTAATGCTAAATGGAGCTATTAACACTCACCCGACAAATTTTATAGCCTTAATTATGTTTCTAGTGTTCTATTTTTATGTTCGCATTTTAAACAAACTGATGTGCTCTATTGTTGCAGGTCGGCGCAGGTGTGACTGGTAAAAAACAGGGTTGATATGATTTATGGATTGAAAAGAGGCAAAAGTTCAGATGTAGCTAGTAATCAGCAAAGAAATAAACCAGACTTTTAAATGGAGGAATCTTAAAGAGTGATTTCTGCCTTGAACCTCAAAGCTTAGTCTGGGAATTTAAGTGTTACTTTATTTCGATTTTCAGCAGTCGAGGATTACTCGAAGTATGGATAATTCTTTTCAGACTGGAATATGACATCTTCTATTTAAAATTTTCTTCCCTACAATAGAAGTTCATTGTTTGTTGATTTGCTTCCTTTATGCCTTTATTATTTTAACCTTCTAATCATATAGGCAGTACAGATGATGTTGAAGACATGGGTGGCACGAACCCTTGAAAATTCTTTTTTCAAGTCTAATTGTTGGTAACAATAGAGTGTAGGATATTTGGAGGCATCAAACTAATTAGATGGGCAATTGCCCATTGGCAAACCTCATTGTTTGTCCATTAACTTCGTGATGTCTGCTTATAAGCTATAATCTCCAGATGGAGTCAAAGCAGTAGACTTGTACTTGAGTGAATTAAAACAACCAATACTCCGGTTTTTTGAAGCTGCAGGGGAACGTCAACACCCGGGCGAAGCCCCTGATTCCAACCTAAAACATTATTGGGCCCAAAGTGCTGTTTAAGTTGGTCATAAACGGATTGATGGCATGAATCAATCTGACGCACTGCCCGTGGAATGATGGCATGTATCAACATTTAGTGCTGCTATATATATTATCCACGCCAACATACTCTGTGAACTTTCATATAGGTTTACAGGCCAAAGATTACGATAGCTGCCAAAGCCTTAGACGCAACCAAATAAACGTAGCTATATTATATTTGAATGTCTTTTAATTCACAGGAAAATATCAACCGGATTAAATGGATTAGAGTTTAGAACAATACAGCAGCCTGCGGGTAATTAATCAACCGTTCGTATCAATAGGATGCCAAGAGAAAAAAAGTCAGCCCATAAATCCATCTTTCCTTTCCCTTTTGCTCCATGGAACCACGTACTTTAAGCCTTCATAAATACTTGCCTGTGTTGTCCAAACAACAAATCAAACAACTTTCTTGGATGATATAGTTATCAGAATTAAAATAAACAAACTTTTATTGAGCTTGACAGGGATCGAAATTAAGAGAGTAATTAGATAAATTGCCCATAAAAGCTAATTGAGGTAGCACATTAGTAAGGTTTTAACGCTTGTTTGTGCTTTCTAGAAATGAGAAGTAAACGGATTGAAACCCAAAAGTAGGGCGAAAAATGAGGCAGGCGCCTATAATTTTAGAAAAATTTCTTTGGTGGACACTTAATTCTAGCCAGGTCCCTCCCAGGCTACCAAACCTTGCTCATCATGCCTGTACAGCTAGTTATACACTTATATCGAGTAATCTCCGCTTATCGTGGTACGAATCAGTTGCACTACATGATCCAGGAACCCAATTTATTCCCCTGTATGTGGTGTTAATTTCTATACAAAATCAAGTGACTTACAAGCAAAATTTTAGTTAAGAAATGAATTTGGATTGTAGGAAGGAAATGGTATGTAAATTCAGTATCTCTGATGAAAACTATAAAAAGTAACATAGCAGCATACCTGTTAAAGACTGCAATTATGTAAAGGAATTGAAAGAAACTTACCCAGAAGTGGGTCTTGGAATGAGAGAGATTGGGGAAGCTGCCAATCCTTCTAATTCTTGTGATCTTGACAGTTCTGGTGCTGCTGCTGCTTTCTTCTTCTCTGCTGCATTCACTATCTCTATCTCCAGACGATGGAAAGACATGGCTATCCCCACCAACTTCTCTTCTAGTTTTGAAGGCCCTTCTCTTCCAAGAACCAAGAAACCCTTTTTCTTTGTTCCCTGCTCTGTTGCTAAGAATCATAGTCCCAAACTGCACCATCTCAGGGCTATGACTACCAGCACGAAACGATCCGTAACACTCAGTTCCCATTCTGAAAGAAGAAGACTGAAATCTAGCCTTGCCCATGTAAGGAACTTCCAAGACTGTGGTGGGTGAGGGAAGTTTGGTGATCTTATTGGCATCCAGCACTAGCAACCTCGGAGGAAGTTCCAGGCACTTTTGAGCAAATTGATCATTAGGGTTAGAAAAAGTGGTGAGTGTGGTACAAAGTTTGGGCTTTCCCGGTTCTTCTTCCCAGCGAAATGGGACCGAGGCTAAGGCGTGTAATGGTGGGCTTAACATCCCTGATCTTTCCGGTGACTGCATAATTGCATGTGAAGCTGAAAACAACGGTCGCTTCGATGTGTAACTTGAGTACCCTTTCTCTGCCTCAGATCGCATGATTTCTTTCTCTCACTAATCTTCGTCTACCTCCGAATCTAACTCAAATGTCTATTATAAGGAGAAGAGTCTTTCGTGTCGTATAAAAAGGGGAGAGGAAGGAAGTTCGTCGTGAAAAAAACCTAGCAAAAGCTTATTCAATGGCCGTTCTTTGTATATTTTGATAGGAGCTCTAGCTCAACTTTGACTACATGATTTTGTAATTCTAGCCGTAAGATAAAAGACTTAAAATATAAGCTTTATAAAATACGATGGGTTCCAACAACTAAAAAGGGCAATAGGATTGGGTTGTACGATTGCTATTCATCGATAGAAAATTTTGTACTACTCTCTGAAATTGATAGTGTGGGGTATTAAGATTAATCTAATTAATAGATTAACCTAATCATAATACGGCACTACAAGTAGCAAGAGACCCAGATTGCGTATCACTTCAAAAGATCTTGACTACCACCAGGTACCTAACCTCCCCATTTTTAATTGAAAATAAAAAAGGTCAAAAAGAAACACAACGTTAAACAGTGAAATTAAGCACTTGCAGCAAAAATCTACTTTGCAACTTCATTAAACTGTTCCTGGTTGGTCTTCAATACAAATGAAGAGATGTGGCAACTGGCAACCTGAAGAAATTTGGGAAATATATATATATATATATATATGTTTCTGGTTTGACTTTCATGTTGAATATTGGTTATCACCATCAAAATTTTTGTTTTGAAGGAGCCATCTTTTTTTTCTTAATCACATGCTTGTAACTAGGCTTTATTACATATGAAATTCATTTAACCGTATAAATCAAAGAGGACCCCCAGAAACAAGAGCGAAGGATAAGGAAAGTAATATTATTCAGACAAATATACGATCAAACACTAATTTGGACTATGTAGACGATGTTTATGTCTCTTGAACAGCAAGTTTGGCAGATCAAATCAAGCCTGAGTTGGAAAGCTTATGGGATTTTTATTGCTGCTCCATATCTGTCACATGCTAAGAAAACGAATATGTAATCGATATTCAATTTCACTAATGAAAATGTCTGATCTGGAAAAACATGATTGACAGCCTTAAATAGCCTGAATATGGGTGTTTAATCTCTATAAACAGCTAAGCCAAAAATAATAATAATGGCATTGCAACCAATGTTGATACAGGTTTTTTTTTTTAACCGTGGGTTTTGTCTATTAGTAGTAGAAAACCAGAACTAGTTAGGCTTACTTTACAGGTTTGGCAGCAAAAAGATAGAAAATGCAGAACACAAGTGAAAGCATAGGACTCTATCCCCATCTTTGCTACAGCAGCTGATACGCAAAGTCAAAAAGTTAATCAATAATGATTTTCAATATAAAACAAAGCTTATAAATCGGGTAGTTGAAGCTTAAGGGAAAAGTAATTTCAAACGTATTTTTAAGTTTAAAATTTAATATTTGTGTTTTTTTTCTTAAGATCTGCACGCAAAATAAAGTAACTCGGTCTCTCCTTTGACTCGAGGCGTTTCCCTGAAAACCCATCAAATATCAATCCAACATCAACTCTGACTTTTCCTGGCTCCCATTTTTCCCTTTCGCCATGATCTGTAAAGCCGTGTTCGTTACGGAATCGTTTTGGATTTTGTGAGCATCTAGATAGGTTGTCGCATGGGGTAAAAGAAAGCAGAGCTCATAGGATAAACTATGCGCTTGATGTCAAAATTCTAAAGAAACTTTATAAAAAAATTATGGGTTTTTCTGAACGATCAAATGCCTTCATTATCTAATACCAAAATTTTGGTATGTTTATGGCTGTTAAGAGAAACTTCGATTCTAGATAAAAGTTAGTTCTCGAAGCTTACTCTTCGAAGTTAGCCACTTAGAAAAACTAAAGAAAACCCAACTAGTAACTACCTGCCATTCTATGTTTCTTATCCAATAGCCGCCTCATAGGCCTTTAGCTAAATCTAGTCATCCCAGCAACAAAAGGTAAATAATAGCCAAACAAGAATGCTTAGACAGAAGGAAAACAGATCGGACAAACGAAGAAAGAAGAAAAAAGGCCAAAAGAGAGAGACCAACTTTTGATGAGCTTTTAGTAGTTGAGAAATGGAAATATTATAGTTGTATTATATTGTTCCATCAGGAAAGGAGCATGAGTTAGTAGGAGTGGTGCGTCACCACTCGTTATTTTTCTAATAAACTTAAATCTAGTTCCAACTTGATGAAGCCAAGAGCTTTTGTCTTGTTATAACTATCCATTAATAAAACTTTGCTAAAGCAAATAATCATCGACGTTATTCAATTAATAAAACTGGAAGACAAATGATTAAAGCATCGAAATATGCCACTAGCCCTAAAGCAATAACAGTACAACAATAACTCTTCTTTCTTTTCCAACTTTAAAGCACCGACAAGTCTCTAAGCACTTGCAGCCACCTCCATTGTTTTATGATCATTAATTATCAAAATAACTCATTGAAAGTGACTTTAAAATATTGCCCAAAACCATAAGCTAATCAGCATAATTCATTGCCTAGTGGTCCTTTCGTGATCCCTAGATGTTTTATATCCAAAAGATATCGTCACATAAGATAAGATATACTGAACTTCAGATTAACCTGGTTAATTTATCAATCATTATTAAAAATGAATTTAATAGATATGAATTCAAACTCCAAAATCTGCATATATTTTTTTTTAATCTCTGGAATACAGCCTCTTTTATACTCAAAAGAAAACATAGAGTATACTTGTTATATTTGACCTCAGATTAGCTACACCTCATCAATTCTCAAATCCTAACATCTTCATTCCTGAATTTCAACACAAAATCAACTGCTGAAGTTATGGAAAGTCAATCCCTCCCCCCCCCCCGGCTTTCTTTTCTTTTCCTGTTGGAGAATTCCTTTCGTGGTCTACTGGTAGGTGCATGTTGGTATTCTTTCAAGATTTTCCTTTGAAACTTGCATTGATGGCTTAGAACATCAGGAAAAAAAAAATCAAAGACATAATCAGATTTCGATTTCAAAGACAACAGCAGATTGTAATTGCACAAAATGCTTAAAAGAAATGAGGGCTAGACGAAGATGGACGAGTTAAATGCTTTTGTCATTGCAGTTGTTTGAAAGGATAGTACTGTTTACGAAGATGTGCCAGTTAAATGCTTAGTAATAGACTTGTCTATTTCATCAGATGATAAAAAGGAGAATTTATCCAAAATAATAATAATAATAAGCAGAAGTCATTCAAGCCACAGTTTTCCATTCATTGGATTCTTGCCAATTTTTTCCCCACAAATCACTGCTATGAGCTTATGTATAAAGAAAAAATGCACCCCAACCATCAACAAATCTTTTGTTTACTATTCTCGTATGTGGGAGTAGTTGGGTGAAACAGATTGCTAGAATGCCATTCCAATGTAATTGATAAGAAAAAAGAAAAAAAAAAGGCTATCGAGTTAGTGAGCTGATCATTTGGGGACCACCACTGACCCATCTCCGGTAATCCATTGGCACATCGGTAATTGTCGTACGACAGTGCTACCATTATCAATGGTTCTAGTTCTTCCATAAGTTTATGGAAGTTTACTTGAGAAAAGCTTTAACTGAAGGGAAACCTGAAAAATGATTTATCAGAGTGCACGAGAAATGCGACTTTCTGGTGTTTAGACTAGTTCAAGCTAGTTATCAAGCAAGGTTGCAAAACTAACCACAGAGAAGGCCTAGTGGGGAACAAAGTTTCCTGGGCTGGCCATCTTGGGCTGAAAATTACGAAATCCAAAACTATATAGTGGCCATGGGCCCTGGTTATTAGACTACCAAAAATGGGCTACCATGGACAATAGAAAAAGAGCTCAGAATTTTAGTATGGCCCCCCGCCCTGTTAAGTAGTGCATTTCCAAGTTTCTTCTTTTTCCTATTATTATATTGACTAAAATAATGAAAAAAAAAACTCATAAACTTTAGATAAACTCTTATATTTTTTTCACTCAAATAAATATTTAATTTTTAAATTTTTTATAAATAAATTCTTAATTTTAATTTAATAATACTTCAACCTTTAATTTATACTTTAGCAGACTCCTAACGGAAATCAATTTTCATGTGAAATAATAATTTATTTGAGTGCTAAGCAAAAGATAAAATTTTAATTGAGTATAATAAAAATATAAAAATTTATCTAAAAGAGTAAAATAATTAGAGACGTTTTTTATAGTTTAACTTATTATATTATTATATTATTGATAATACACTTCGGTTTTTCACAAGGAAAGAAAATGACGTTCATAAAATATTTCCAAAATGTTAAATCTATGGACTTTTTTTCCTTTTTCTTGGTATAAAGGAGTCAATGAATAGACAAGTGCCTGTTAATTATGTTTGCAAATCCATTGCTTGATTTCTAGTTCTACTTCATTGGTACGTTCAAATTATTATTTATATATATATACAACCTATAAAAATTTCTTTCAATTTTGCAAAGATAATCATCTTATACACTTATACATTCATGGTGAAAAAATTGCACAAGTTAAGTTGTTAGAGTAATGTTATCTTATAGAATATATTTAAAAAAAGAAAAATTATTTAGCATACTGATGATAAAGTCTTTTAACTCTATAAACGAAGTTAAGAAACCACCACATATCTTTTTTATTTATTTTATATTTTGTTAAATATATAAAAATGATATCTGATCATCTTTTAATCTTTTATAAAGTTAAAAAAATTTTACCGTCGGACTATCAAATAATTTTCTTCAAAAAAATAAATAAATTGGATACATGTTATCTATGAAGTCAGTTTGTTGGGTTTTTCTTCATTTCACAATCGGTACGTGAGATAAATCGTCTATTTCTAAACCTATTTTCCCTTCACTTTCTTTGAAAAGCTGGCATTGACCGGTGATTGTTTTTTCACCTAAAATTTTGGATATATTAATTTTTTTCTTCTCACAGAAATCCCAAAGGAAGGGATTTGAAATTGGAAACATTAGGGTGACGAAGAATATAGTCATCGAAATTGAAATATATTAAATGTCGTTATCGATTGGATTTTTTTTTTTTTTTTGGATGAGCAATTATTTTACGGGATATTCGACGAACTTAAAAAAGGACAATTATTTCCATCCTTAATTTAGACAATAAAAAAAAAAAAACAATCCTTCGCCCAAGTTGCCTCTCCGTCGTTCGGACATCTTTGTGAAAGGGACAACTAATCCATATCCCCCACCACTAAACTCAACCAGCCAACCCCATCGTTTGGCTCCCCTTTGTCCATGCCGGCTCCCCCACTTCGCGTCTGATTTTTTCTACTTGATATTCATTTTTCTTTAGCCTTGTATATTCGTTTTCTCCAAAATCGCATATACCCATTTCGATTTTTTGTAAATGAATTCCATTGCCAATATAAATTGACGTCTGGGATGTTGATATGTAACTGAATCTTTTCTTTTGATAGAGAAAACTACATTACTTGGATCGGTGAATATTTACTTCATAAGATGATTACCATTTGCTTAGTCTCATTCCATGATCAATCAAGCTTTTACTCTCGACTAAGCTAATGGAACGAAAATCGTTCTTAACGCCATGCCAAAAGTAAATCAACCGAAGCAAGGAAGTCAAGATTGTAGCCAGCCATGTCCTTAAAAGATATAAAATTAATTAACTTGCTAAAACCTAGTCAATGTCGATGGGTTTGATTAAGCATCAACCGTGCCTTTATTTAGGTACGATAAAGCCAAACCTAACAAGATTAGCTATTACATTAGCCCGGCTTCCATGAAAGCCCTGATAACCGTACCTAACCTTTCAGGACCAGACTCTTTTACAACTTGATTGAGAGGACAAATAAACGTGGATGAGCCCGTGCAAACGGGACCAGCAGCATTGCATTTGGTGACCGCCAACTTTTTGTCAGCACATTGGGGTCCTCCGGCCAGGGGGTGGCAGAACGAGCCACTGAGCCATCGAGATTGGTTCCAAAACGGAGCGAAACAAACGGAAATCTCGAGGCAAGGAAATAAGGGCAAGATAATGAGACAATTTCTTCGTCAGCTTTCCTCAGGGGGCCCAGAGTCCCAGACCATGGTGAAAGCTACACAGCTCAGAATATGGCACCCAAGGGGAAGTGGGAACCAACTAACATGAACCAAGTCCAAATTAAATGCAAGCATCTATACTTTTTACACTAATGAAACCACACCACCACCCAACAAAGAAAAGATATACACAATCCTTCCATTTCTGAAACTAAAATGTCTTCCTATTTTTTTACCATAAATAAGAGTTTACTTTCCCCAATGCACTATCATTCACTTTTCTATTATCCGCGAGAAAAAACCTAAGCAAAATAAAATATCAACATATCTTCTCCCACCCTTTCAAACCAAAGAAAACAAAATTAAACCATATAAATAAGATGGGTTTCCAAACTTTTCATGTTTCAGACCTATGCTCTGAATCCAAGCTTACAACCGTCCCTTCACCCTCCAAAGATGAGGCTGGAAATTTGCATCTTGCACTAATCTTCTTCAACTCCTCAATTGAATATATGAAGATCTTTCTCACCATCTTACAAAATTCCCTACAGTTAAAATAAAAAGGTAAACAATTTTCTTAAAAACCAGCACCAGAAAAATTTTAAAAAGCTGATCTTCTTCAAAGTTACTTACTTCCAAGGATCATCGCCCACAAGCATCATATCACCCTCATCATCGGTAAATACAACGGACCATTTACTACGGGGACGAAGCTCTCCCTTGATATCAAACATTTTCTCCAGCTCATTTATGAGATCATCATACCCTTTCAATACAGTTAAGTCGACAGCACGACCAACTGCAATCCCTTGCATGTGTACCTATGGAACCCACAAATATTGTTTCGATCAGGAACTTAAATAATGAGAGCGATCTAAGTATAAACCAGAAGATAACCCCCAAGTTTACCTTAGTACGAGTTCTCATGGAAGTAGCAACACCATGCTTAGCCTGCATCTCCTTCGGCGATGTTTCTGATGCAACTTTCTTCGGCTCCTTTGAAGACTTTGAAGTTTCTGGATTCTGATCAATATGAGATGAAGCTAGAACAGACCCTCTAAATGCATTGTAATGGACATTTGTACTCGCTTGTTCCTTGTCTCGAGGTGCAGCTGCACTAGTGCTATTCGTCAAATTAAACCCAAACAGCCGGCAACCTGTGGACATCTCAGATTTTTTTCCTTTTTCAACTTGGTCATCCATCAGGCCTTTGCATGGCCTTGATTGAACTGAAGAGACATAACCAGTGACAACAGTCTGCTGTGTTCCAGTGTAGTTGTTGTCATACTTTGTATCGGGAAAAAAGTTTAGAGAGACGTTCACAAGAGGAGATGGCCAGGCGCTTTCAGGCCGAGTCCTTGAGTTATAACATCCGCTACGATCGATAAGATTGTTATCAACTTCTTTCTGTCTCACAGGCCACATAACTTGGCTTTCACTGCTTTGGACTTCAGGTGCGCTTCCTACTCGGGTTAGTTCATGAGATTTGGTTGACCCACGATACCAGATGGCAGAACCCGCTGAATTCGTAGTTGTAATTTCTACAATTTCAATTAATGAATCAAAGTTAATAAATTCAGCACTCAAGAATCCATTGAAAATATTTGAAAGAATAATTTTCACACACCAGAAGCTGGAATATAAACCGATCGTGGTCTTTTGCTCTTTACAGAAGGTTGTACAAGATTTGTAGAGGCAGAAGCTACAAATGGCTCTATTTCCCAAGGTGAAACTCTCTCTGGCCTTTGCATTATTGCAGGTTCATCCCATAGAATCTAAAAGGAGAAATAGTTGGGTAGAAGAACTACTATCAAAAAACAGAAAAGAATTAAGTTAGCATTTCAAATCACTAATTCGAAACTATACTCAACCTTCAAGGACCGCCATTTAGATTCTGACCAATGTGGGGAAATGTCTCCAACCCCGACTATGGTACCAGTGAACCTGATTTCGAAAAACAAATCCAAATGGGTAAAAAGGATCAGAAAAAAAAAATGAAAGATAAAACATTAGAAAACATACAGAGACAAAAATACCTTCTCTCAGGAGAGTCTTCTCCCTCGAATCTCATCTTGAAACGCATGCCAACAGAGAGTCCATTGTTAATGGCCTCCAGGTACTTATTTACTTCTACTATGAATTGGCTTGTCCTGAACAAAAGCAAAGGAAAGAAAATCGGTCCTGAGATGACCAGAATTACAAAGTAATGCCGTCAACCATGTTTACACCAAGAGAAAAATTAGAACCTTGGCTTGTAGTACACAACAAAGAGAGTATGAGTTGTAACAGCATGGGCAGCTGTAGCGAGCACTCCTAAATGCATGCTCTGGCTGGATATCACAGACGAAGGCATCGAGCTCTGTTGATGAGCAAGCCGCCGCACCCCAACTCTTAGTTCTCCATTATCACCTCTAAGAAAACATGCCAATGCAGTTACAACCAAAGAGACTACAAAAAATGCCACAACTGAACCTGCACACGCACACCCATACACGCAACACAAAAAAGTTCCGAAAGTCCAAGTACCTGAGAAACACAAATGCATCTCCCGCAACCAATCTTTTGGAAGTGACAAAGGTGCTCCAACCCGTCGTAAGTAAATGTCTCCGTGGTTGCCCTGATCATTTGTAATTACAAGTTAAAAATAGATCAAGAAGGGAACGATGGAGCTTCAAATGTTCTACTTAAGAGGACTAATTTAGCATTTACTGCTGCTTCCAAACCAAGACGTTCAAAATGCAAATCTGAAATGGCATGAAACCATTACCCCTAAATATATGCTTGAACCGCCACTCATACCCATGAACATCTTTGGCAGTCAACTCCTGAGTTGGGGTTGCTTGATTCATGTCCTGTTTAAAATGAACGACAACAGAGTTCTAATCAAACACTATAGCGCGACAGTCTAATAATGATTATTACTATAATAAACCAAAATTATTACCAATGGAGGCAGGCACTCAGTGGCATGCTTTCGAAGAACTGAGAACCCTCCATGAGTGCTTGTGTCTGATGCCGTCAAAATCTTACAGAAAGAATGCACTGCCCTCTTTGGAGACTCGGTTGGGAACGGATCAGGACTTGTAGGTTCACTTTGCTGTAATGATAACATAAGAGAAAATCAATTATTTTCCTCCGCCCCATTAAAGGAAAATCTTCTCTCTCTTCAAGGATGATAACAATTTAGAAAATATCCAAAGGCTGAGAATTATGCAACTAATTTAACTAAATAATTAAATAAAGAAAAGAATGGACGGGATAGCATTTACTTACTTCTGCTTCGGGCTGCAAAGTGATCTGAGCATAGACCTCATCTGTCTCTTGTTCTGCCTATTGATAATAACAATAATAACAACATACAAGGAACAATAAGGTGATCTCTTCAAGGTCGAAAAATAAAGTAAAGCGATACTAGTAAGAAACAGAATCAGAGGTAGAATACCAGTAACTGGACGTGAAGAACACGACATAGGATCTTAGAAGGAAGATTAAACAGTGGGGCTTGATGATTAAGTTCCTGATTAGTTGATGCTTCTAACTGCAAAACATATCAATGCAAACTCAAAAAAAAAAAAAAGGCGGAAATCTTGGAAAACAAAGCCAAGAAAAGAGAAGGACAAAGGGCAAATTATAAAGTCTCGATCTAAAAACAAGCAATTTAAACCAAAAGGAAGAACTTCGAATAGTTTGTAAAAGGAAAAGGACAATTACTTGTTCCATGTGACCCTGAGGGAAGTAAAAGACTCTCTCGTGAACCCGAGGAATCTCCACCAACGGGCCTGCGCACAATTTCCATAGTTCTGGATATAGATCATCACCAACCATACCTATCAAGCAAAAAATAAAACGAAATTAAAAGAAAAAATCATTAGTTCAGACAGAGAGAAAGTAAAGTCAAACAAAGAAGGAAAAACTACAACTTCAGGCTCCGGTTTTTTTACCAAGAAAACGCGAGAATATAAATAGGAAGTATAAACCACCAAACTGTTCCTCAAGGATTTGACATGATTTAAAAACCTTTCAAAAAATGTATAGCTCTAACTCCACAAAGCAAAATTAAAGCTGCAAAACTGGAACCAGTTGAGCTAAGTTCATTTTATCTTGCAAAAACACCAATGTCCGTACCGTAACAATAGAACAGCCTGAAGAAAACATTTTTTTCTCTTCTAGTTTCTCGGCAGCCAAGCGGGGGCATTTTTTCAAACACCAAAAAAGAAAGAAAGGCCAATCCATATTTGACTAACTGAACACTCACCTGACTCAGCATGAGCAATCGAGGAACCCCTTGGAATACCTTCTATACTAGCCATCAAAACGAGGTCGTACCAATGATGCAGAGGAAGTAAAGCACTAAAGAAGAAACACTATAGCTAAAAAGCAGCCAAAAAAAATAAAAAGTCTTCGAAGCGAGCAGAGTCTACCCCATTCCTGAAAGCAGAGAAGATCCCCCAAGAAGAGTCGAAATAATAAGGAAAGAAAAGAAAATAATAAAAAAATAGATTAACAAGACAGGGCTACTATTATACATGAATTCTTTGTTGGTAGTTTCCCTGTAACGACTGTGAAGATTTTTCTTTCTTTTTTTTTTCTTTTTTTCCTCTTTTGATAATCTTTAGCCTGCCCTGTTTCAGTTACAAAACCGCTTTCTGCTTTTGTCTGGTCCCCTTAAAACCGCCTTTCTTTTGGTGTCTCCAACACCGCTTTTGGTTTCTTTTAACCATTTTTTTTCTTTTTAGGTGAAGCACTCGTTTAATGTAAGACTGAAGCTGTTGTCGTCGTTGTTTTTCAATTTTCCCCCTTCCCTTCCCTTCCCTTCCCTCTATAACAATGAGGTCAGAAAGATTGAATCGACGTTACCAAATCCCCAAAACCAATCCCTCTCTGTCTGTCTGTATTTGGTCTGTTTCTAATGTCTCAACTTCACTTACTTCTTTAAGTTAGCTCCCTCATAGTTGAGTTTTTAGTACTTTTTTCCCTCACAACATGTGATTTTCTCTGCACTTCTACTATCTCACCACTCATCACTTGGCCACGTTTATCATTAATATTTATTCCCATTCCATTACAGCCCAATTTCACTTTTGTAATAATACTACTTCTACCGTTTATGTTTTCAACTCTAAATGAGTATACATCTACCCGAAAGATGAAAAAAAAAAAAAGATTTGCACAGAAACAGACCGTGTCAGTAAAACTTTGTTCATGATAGCTTAATTGTCATACTTGTATTAGTAATATTCAATGTGCCAATAATCTCGTAGTGAGATGTTGATATAATATTAAAATTTTAATTTTAACAACTGTAAATACACAAAAATTACAACGAAACCAATGAATTTACTCAGTACTCTTAATTATAAGTAAATTGGAGTTCATATCATTTTAAATAATTTTAATTTATGATCTTTACGAAATTATAAAACTATCTTATATGTTTTGTATTTCGTTAAGGATTGATATTTACAACTTTCATGTTCTTTTTTTATTATTATTATTAAATATCTAAGAAAAATTATATGTTTCCATGATGTCTCTTTTTATGTGAAATGTAGATTTCATAGGTGGAATGGAAAACATTAAGAGTTTTGTACGCTTCTATTTGCTTTCTTGTCCGTTTTATGTTCAATGTCATAACAATCATTTATTAATAATTTACAATTTTAATTATCATTAGTCATTGCAATGAAACGGACCCCATAAGTATTTTACAACAACGTGGAACTGTATGTTATATGTATTAGCTTTCGATGAGTGATAAAATGTATTTTAATTTCATTCGATTATGAGTAATGGGGAATTTTTAAGTTTATATTATTGTTAATATTTTTAAAGTTTTAAATTAATTTTTATAAACTAAGTTGGTTTCTAATGCTATTAATATTATATTGATTCTCTAAAGTTAGTTTATATATTATTTATAACAATATTATATCAAATACAAAAATTTTTATCATTTTAATACATTAAATAAAAATATTATTATAAAATAATTTTACACATAGAATAAAACTTTTAATAAATTAACTGCAAATATTATTTACAGTAAAAACCTAGAAAACATAAATTAAACCGCGACGGTATCTTACTATTGACATAAATTTCCGTTGTAAAAACGCATTTACCCAAAAAAAAATGATTACCATGAAACTTAAACAAAATTACTGTAACAAATGGATAAGTAAAAATAAAATTTTTTAATGATTACTTAAAAATATATTTTAATGTTATCGTATTAAATAAATTTTATATTTTTTATTAAAACTTATTAAATTAATTATTTTATTTATATAAAATATTATTATAAATAATAATTTATCGGAGCAAATGTAACCGGAGATACAGTTAGTTTCTGTAAAGTAGGAACTACGGGAATAACCGTACATCGGGCCGTGGGAGAAGTGGACACAAGCCCGTTGGATATCACATCACAGATTGCTCTCATGTCCCTGACGCCACCTCGGGAAACGTAACGGCTTGCTTCACGAGATAAAGAAAGCAAAACAGAGTCCGTTCTTTAGCGACGACGGTGTTAGGCTCTTTTTTTTTTTTTTTTTTCTTTGCTTTGCTTTAATAAAAAATAGTCTTGTGCTGTATACATTTTTTTATTTAAGTATTTTATGCATTTTTTAATCTGATATTTATGGTATAATCAAATCAATTAATTTGATACTTATTTTTAATATCACTAAAAAAATAAAATTTTAATTTTTTTAATTAATAATACTATGTCATGTATTATTAATATTATCATATCATCATTATTTAATTATAAAATATTAAATTATATAATAAATTATAACATAAATATTAAACTAAAAAATCATAAAATATTAAATTATAACATAAATACCAAAATTAAAAAAATCGTAAAATACTTAAATAATATATATATATATATATATATAGTTCATGAAATTTTCTTTTAATTAAAGCTTTTCTTTTTTTAACGTTTTTGGCGTATCGCCGTCTCTTTCTCTGTCTGCATTGTAGCAGGCATCCGCGTTGATTCGTGCAAACCCAGCAAGAATTTTTGAGGTTTTATTTCGCTTTTTCCATCTACAAAAATAAAATAAAGCTCCCCTTTCTACAAAAAGTTTTTAGTTTCACAAATTAATTAAAAACTTATCACATATATTTTCAAGCAATTTCTTATTTATTTTTCTTATATTTAAAATATTTGTCATCTTTTAATTTAATTTAGCGTTAAAAGGTAATTTTTTTACCATACTATATGCAAATATTAAAATTTGTTATCCTATTTTGTTACTATTAATATTTACCATTACAATGTTGAATTAAATACAAATTTACCGTTATATTAAACTCAATATTGAATTTTTCAGTCCACTTTTTTTAATTAAAATTTGTCACTAAATTTTGATTTTTGATTAAATTTTGTCACCTGATTTTTACTCTGTAAGATTTTAAGATAAAATTTAATAAAAAATTTCTTCAAATATTGTATTTTAATAATTAGGGTTTATAAATTAATTAATAAAGGATGATAATAAAATTAAGCTTTAATTTTTTCTATAGAATAAAAATTTTATGTTAAATTTTTTAAATTAATTTTATCTTCAAGTATTTTAAAATCAAATTTAAGTAGAAAAATTTAATTAAAAAGTAAAGTTTAGTGGTAGAATTTAATTATATAATAATATAATGACAAATGTATCTTAATTTTAAAAGTATAATGGTAAATATCAATCAAAATAAATTATAGTAGTAAATTTTAATGTTCACCTATAATATGATGATAAATTTAGCTATTAACCCTTTAATTTATAAATTTTAAAAACCATTAATAACAGTGATGGTATAAAAAGAATATCTCTATTGTTTCTATGAAGACTTGTATTTTTATATACAAAGTATACAAAAATAATTGTTAAAATAAATTACCCTTAGGATAATCTATGAGTGTAACACATAACCTTTCCTCGTTCTTTAAAATTTACTAGAGAATTACAATTTTTTTTTTCAATCTTTGTTATTTTTTAATTTTTGGTACTAAAGGATAAAGAAAACAACTATGGCGTAGGGTGGACTATTTTTATCAATAATATGCATGAAGCAGAAAAAAGTGAGATTGAATTTGCTACATTAACTTTGGCCGAAAAGAAAATATTGCACTTAAAATCTTATACTGTGATTAAAAAGTCAATACCTTTAACATGGGAATTCCATACTTAAACGAAGAATTTACTTCGTATAAGAAGACTTTTCAAAATTTAATTGATATGTAAAAAGTAAATATATAAGAATATCGAGTTTTACTCAATTAATTTATGTAGCTATTCTTAAGAGGTAATATTTAGCAATTTTACAGTTTGAATCTCATCATCTACAACTCTTCTATTACCTCTAAATTAAGGCTGAAGCCTCCTTTTTAGGGGAAAAAAAAAAGCAAACACACAAAAGATTAGAAATATTATTTGAAAAAATTACAAAGTATGTCACTTTTCAAAATTCCATTGAAGTTTTGAAGCAATTTATATATATATATATATATTCTTAATTTATCTATAACCATCAACCCCTATCTAATTAATGCACTTGAAAAAGATATTATATTTTTAAACCCTCAAAAATTTGTAATTTTTAAAAATTTATTATCAGCATTATGTCAACTAAGCTAATACTTAGTAGACCAATAATATTATTATTTTTATATTATATATATTTCTAACATCACAATAGTTACAGGATATTCAAATATATTTATGAAATGTGAAATTAACATATTACGCTTTTACTATAGCACATATGTAAAAAAACAATGAATGTATCTTTTGTTACTATTTTGTTTTTTCTTGTTTAGGAAGAAAAATGATTAAAATTCAACCATTTGAAAAGTGATTTATATGTACACAATCAAATTTAAGTACTCGAGTATTGTTATTGACTTATTATTTCATGTTCACATATAAAATGAATTATACAAATTGTATAAATTTTGAAAAGCACGTACAAGGAAGGAACAAATAAAAGGAGAATTAAATATTTGTATATTATCATTATGAGTTCATTTTTATATATTGTTAAATCTTTTAATTTTATAAATAAAATAAAAAAAATTATCTTATATATTTTAATTTTTAAAATATATCTAAAAAGTATATATTATTTTATTAATTAATTTATAAAATTAAAAAATTTTATCCACCACGAAGGAAAAAGCGCTCTAAAAAGAAAAGGTAAAAACGTGAAATAGAAAGTGTTAGGCACATTCTTCGGAAGGGCCGATGCCAAAAGTAAATAAATAAATTTCTGACCATGCCGATCTGTTCGAGTGGTCCACAGTACACGTCATATCTGAAGGTCATAAATCTTAGCCACGTGGTCTGGCCGCTTTTCGTACCCACGTGTCATTAGCCGACTTGTCTTGCCTTCTTTGATGGAAGACATTCTGCTTCCGATTTCTTAAACCAACCGAAACTTCCCATCCATTTGAAAAATGGGAACATCATTTCACATTGTCCCTCTTTCTTTATTTCTATTATTTATTTATTTATATTTTAGACAAATACATCTAATCTATGCATGTGTTTTTCCTTCGGATTTTAATACTCCTCCTAGTCCTTTTCTTGGACATTTTTGGTTCGCCGGCTGAGGAAGCAAAATCAAATGCTAACAAATTGATAAAACAAAATATATATATATATATATCCTAGATTTTAATATAATTTAATAAAGCTTTTTATATATCAAGTGGAAGATAAATTATTGTACGTAAATATATTGAGAATCAAATACAGATTCCCAAATCTAACATGGTTTGAATTCAACCTAGATCCCTGTTTGTAATCAAGATCCCTTAAATCTAAAAAATTAAATTAAAATCTTGAGGAAAATCTATATTAATATAAAATTATATTATTATATTTCATCTTTATTTACTAAGATTAAGATGGTTAATTATGTGTTAGTTAAACATTCAATTATTTGTTTGATATAAAAACTAACCATTAAATATGCATACATATATGTATATATATTAAAAGATAATATTCATGATTGATAAGATACAGATATCGAATTGATTTAAAATTTTATATTTACGATTGATACGAATATATTATTAAATTTTAATATCATTTTGTTAAAATATAACTAGAATATTAAAATTTTAAAATAATATAAAATTAATTAAGTTGTATATCATTACAACTTGATATGCCCTTTACGTCTTAACAAATCTTGTAAAATTGCAGATTAAAAAGCAACAGAATGGAAACCTAGTATTAAAAATAATTCTCAAGGAATATTCCTTACTTCTCAAAGTATGTCCCATGATAAAGTCGATAGATGTAAACATAAGCAATTGAAAAACGATTTTATTCAAAATAGTGACCAAATGACAATAACCTTTCTTCCTTTTTTTAATTTTTTATTTTTATATTTTCCCTTAATAACCCCTTGCATTTTGTCGTTAGTAGTCAGCAAATTCATAATTTTTGTTTAAAAAAAATTATAATTCATACAAAACATAATGAAAAAATTTTTATTTTTTCTTTATCCATTTTCCGTCCCGTCAAAGATAACCTTCGCTTTAAAGATTCAAATTCAATATTTAATAATTTTGAAAATGAAAAAAAATAATTAATTATTTGATTGATTTAGAGAGTTGAGAGTGATTGAAATCAAGATTAAGAGGCAAAATTTTCTTATGTTCGGAAACAAGGACATGATAGGATCTTGACTTAACAGATGGGGGAACCACATCCCTCAAATAGGGATGAATTTAATTAAGCAATAAATTGCGGTGAAAACGAATGTACTATATGTCACCACCAAAGCATTTAAGTCTCC